>PVHT020000254.1:1865704-1917253 GCA_004024745.2 Catagonus wagneri | reverse complement strand
TTTTTGTCTTTTTGCCTTTATGTAGAGCCGCACCCGCGGCATATGGAGGTTCCCAGGCTAGGGGTCTAACAGGAGCTGTAGCCGCCGGCCTTCGCCACAGCCACAGCAACGCGGGATCCGAGCCGCGTCTGCAACCTTCACCACAGCTCACGGCAACGCCGGATCCTTAACCCACTGAGCAAGGCCAGGGATCGAACCCACAACCTCATTGTTCTTAGTCGGATTCGTTAACCACTGAGCCACGAAGGGAACTCCATCAGCCCCTTTTCTAATGAGCTCTGGTTCCTACTAGTGGAGGATTGTTTTTAGAAGCCAAGGTCAAGGCCCTAGGTATGCTTATTGCTATCAGGGCATTGTAGTTTCCAACCCCTCCTGGTGGACAGAGCTAGGGATTATTTACAATATATCTATTTTCATTTGTTAATGTACTGAAAACCCTGAATTAACCCTTATATTTCCAATACCTTATCACGGGCTCATTCTAGTTTTCTCCCTTTGATGTTTGAAACTACCTTCTCTGACAGTGAGAAAATTGGCTAATATTATCTTTAACGTATTTACCTACTTCATGGATCCCTTTATATATAACTATTTTTCTGTTTCTGATGCCATTTCCTTCTCTCCTGATTCCCCGCTTTGCCCTCTTGGGTTCTCCTCCTATAATTCTGAAATTCCAAATTTCAACATGGGGGGATGGGTTTCCACACACATCCAGGCCTTTTGCAGACACCAGCTGGATGTCCTACAGTTCAGCTCAACTCTGACACTGCCTACCTGGAGATAATGTCAGATCCCACAGTTTTAAGGCTAAGCCCTATAAAACTGTCCCGTCACCCATGTCAGTCACAAAGTCCAGGTTGTCATCTGGGCTTCTGATAAACCGGCTGTAGATCGGAGGTTCCAATGACTCACAGAACTCAACAGAGACATTTAAGTTGCTCCACCCCCAGTTTATTATAAAAAATAACTCAGGCACAGCCAGATGGAAGAGGTGCACAGGCTGAGGTCTGGGGAAAGGGGGCAAAGCTTCCGCCTCTGACTGCTATTTTCTATGAATCTCCACATGTTCACCAATCAGCCCTCTTGCCCAACCCAGTCCTTTTGGATTTTTAAGAAGGCTTTATTACATAGACCTGGTTGATTAAATCATTGACCACTGGTGACTGATTCAACTTGCAGCCTCTCCCTCTCTCCAGAGGTCAAGAGGGTGGAATTGAAAGTTCCAACCCTCTAATCACATGGTTGGTTTTCCTGGCAACCAACCTCCATCCTTAAATGGGGGGCCAAGAGTCTTCATTAATGCCCTCATCACCTAGGAAATTCCAAGGCTTTTAGGAGCTCTGTGCCTGAAATAGAGATGAAGCCCAAATACATATTTCTTATTATAAATGACACTGTCACATGCCCCATGTCAGGCTGACCTCATCACTGCACAGATGCTCATACCTCGTGCTACTGCTGGGCAGGTTCTCCCTCCTCACCCTTATCCATCTCAGACATTCTGTGCGGGGCCACCATCAAGCACGGATGTCCTCCCCACACTCGCAGGCTCTGACTCCACAGTCAGCTGCCTCTTTTTCTCTCCTCTGGTCCAAGTATGCCCTCCAAACTTAGCTCTGACTTTGACAGCCCACAGCAGGGCCACTGCTTGGTACAGATGCTCCTTTTTCAGCTTGGGGTCTGAAAAGCCACACTGGGAAGGGTGTTGCTCTCATCAGACCTGGGTGCTAACATTCTATGCAGGGTTGCGTGAACACACTCTTACCCTATTAGGGATACAGCCTCTAATTTCCAACGTTTCCTCCCCAGCCTTGACACCTTTGTCACCCTGCTTGGCCTCTAACTGCCCACACTAAATTCTGAAAGAGAAAGAACATCTGTCTATACCCTGGCCAGTGCTCATGGCACGTGCCCTTCGTTATCACCATTTAAAATGACTTGACCTTTAAAAGCAATTCTGAGAAAAATTAGTCTTTACGTTACACATTATGGTTTAGATTGGAAGTCCTTTTCCTCAGTAATATTATTGCTGGTAGGATGCTATATTTTGGGCTCTAAAACATTATCTAAGTAGTACTTTGTTGACTATACTTCACTAGAATGGAAGCTTCTAGAAATGAGCCTCACCAATTTGGTAGTTAGTTGTAGTTTTCAGAATACTCTCTTTTAATTGTATGCTTACGTTATGTTAACTGTTTTTGGTAAAGTTGACAAGCAGGTCGACTGATATTTATTTTACTGTTTATTACCCTTTGAGGTTGATGGGCTGGCAAAATTTATCTATCTATCTATCTAGAAATAGAGAGGGACATGAATGGCTGATAAACTTTTATTTTAAAAATTCGCAATATAAAATTTGTATTATTTGAAACCCATTTACATTTGTGGTAATACTGCAGTTGAAGCTGGGAATGAATAACTTGTTGGGTGTAGGTGAACCAACTAGAAAGTTCATTGATTTCCAAGAATCACTTTGAGTTACTGGGGTCAAAAGGAAAAATAGGCATCCAACTACATTTAAGAATCCAAGAAAAATCTGAACGTGTCCCTATCAGCTGTGTAGTTTAAGAAGTTTAAGTGTGACATGAACTTACTTCTGATCCTTGGGTGAAATATTTGACGTTTTTGTGCCAGTGTAATTCTGTAAATTAATATCAACAAAGACGCAGATTTTATAGTTGGAAGGGACACACCATGAAGATTTTTTTGATCTCCCTCCAAGTCACCAGTCTTTCTACTGTGTACCCATGGGCTTGAATCATTTTCCAATGGCGAAATCACTACCTCCCAAAGCAAACTGTGCCTTATTTTCTGCAGAAATCTTCCTGCCTTGTTCCTGCTGCCTTCTGCTCTCTGTAGTTAGAATGCAGTTAAAGCCTCTTCATAGCCCCTCAGCTATGTCCCACTAGAGCCTCATCCTTCACTAAGTTTCTCTCCCTGACTCTTTCTTCCACATTCTAAGTTCCTCATGGGAAATGAGACTCTTTCCCCTGGCCCTTGTCTGGACTTAGTGTCTCTTTTAAAATGTGCTGTTTTAGGAGGCTGTGCATGCTTCCCCGTGAAAGACAAGAACAACACTTTGAGTTCCTCTTATTGTCCTTAGCTGAGTGAATCTTGGTTTCACTTTATTTCTGGACAGTTACAGCCAACAGACACAACCTTTGCCCCCAAACACCGCATTGGCTTTGCACAAATTTGTTGACCTCACACCTAAGTCAGCTTTTATTGAACCCTCATCTGAACAAACAAACATTCATTCTGATCTGCGGATATCCCGTGCGGCGTCAGGAAGGGCCGGCTCTGCCGTGCTGGCTCAGTGAGCTCGCCACCGATACAGATTTGGTTTCCTTTTGCTCCTGACGTTAAGAAGTAAGACAAAAAAGCAATTCCTGCTAATCTCTTAGACAATGCAAAGGGCTCCATGCTCTATTCCAGGAAGCTGGTTTCAACAAGGTAACAGACCACCGAGACCAGAAAGGAGTCTAGGGATATCGACCAGGAGGTGGCATTCAGGTAACCCCTGGGGGTGCGGTGGGAGGGCGCAACTCCAGCCAGGAGGAAAGGGCAGCGGCTGTGCGCTCCGCAGTGGACTGGCGCAGGAGTTCAGCTTGGGAGTGTGTCACCACGTGCTGCAGGGAGGCGGGGACACGGCCCTCCTCGGGTTATCTGTTTAAGAGCCGAGCCGGATCTCCGAGTTTCATAGCGGATCTGCCAGAGATAGTGCTGGGAGGGAGGAAAAAGAGGGAGAGAGGGAGAAAGGGGTGGGGGGGAGAGACAGACAGACAGACAGACAGACAGACACTGACTCAGGTGCTTACGTGGACATAAACAGACGCAGAAACAAACAGGCAAGGTGAGAGGTTAGAAGGCTAGCTAACCTACTAGCTTGCCCAGGCGGAGAAGAGATCTGGAAGAGGGAGGGTCCCGATTAGATAAAACCCTAGGACCCTGAAGTGGCCATTTCCTGCGGCTTCCCGGGGACTGCACGTCTCAGCCCTTCTAAGTTTGCGCTGAAGGAATTAGGCAGAAAGGAAGGAAGAGGAGGTGGGGTTCGACAGCCAGTGTGGTTTTACTTTTTCCTAAGAGGTGGCGCGGTTTGGGGCTTTCTATCCGGAAGGAGCATGTGTCACCACACTGTATGCTAAACGTGGGACGTTCGCAAACCCGGCTCCGGGGCAGTTGGCCCCATGCCCGGCCAGGCGTTCGAGGGCTCTGGCCTCACAGTGCTCCCGGGGCCGGCCAGCGGGTGGCCTGGTGGCCTTTATCTCTGCCCCCCCCCTTTGTCCTCTTTATCTCAGGCTCTCCAGGAGGCCCCGGGGCCCGCTCTGTCTATCGCGTCCCATCCCCCGCTGCACCTTCACTTCAATGCCCGGCAGATCGTGGGCTGCTGCGCTCTCAAAGGCGGCGGAGGACCGGGGGCGCCCCGCGCCAAGGCTGACTCGGACCGGCGCCGACGCCTGACCCGTGCGCCCTTTGGGCACCGACGCGCTTCCCTGTGCCCTCCAAACCATTTCGGGCCCGCGTGGGGCAGCCCCGGCCAGGATGGCCCCAGGCCGGGCGGTGGCTGGGCTCCTGCTGCTGGCGGCCGCCGGCCTCGGAGGAGAGACGGCGGGGCCCGAGCTCGCCTTCAGCGAGGATGTGCTGAGCGTGTTCGGCGCGAACCGGAGCCTGTCGGCGGCGCAGCTCCGTCGCCTGTTGGAGCAGCTGGGAGCCGGCCCCGTGGAGGGCGCCCCCGAGCTCGGGCAGCTGCACTTCAACCAGGTACGGCGCGAGCCCGGCCGCCCTTCCCCGCCGGGTTGTCGGGAGAGACGTCCATTTGCAATCGAACGCTCTTTATTGGGGAAAAGTGCGGGAAAAAGGATTTCGTTGCGTTTCTCAAGTGTGAGACGGGTCCTGATTTTCACTAGACCGGGTTTCTAGTTGGGGTGAAAGGGCTGTCTGTGTCGAGGGAGCCAGAAACTGCAGTTTCATGCCCAATGAGGTGAGCGGTCTGACGGTCGTGGTTATGTTATAGAAAAGTTTATAAAGTAGTTGAGGGTGGAAAGCACTTTAAGAGATGCGTTTTAGATAGGGATGGCAAACTGAAGTCTTCCCAGCAGAGACAGAGTTTCGCAGGCTACCTTCCTGAAAAGCTGCTCAGCGCGAAACGACGGCCAACGAGCTATGATGTAGTTCTTCTTTCCTGTGTACCTCACACGACGCATTTAGGGCTGAAGGGTCTGTTGTATAGAAATACACCGAGGACGGGGAAGAGCGCGCGCGCGCGCGCTGAGACCAGGATCACACACCCATTTGGGGGCGAACTGGGTTTAGAGCCACAGTTTTAGTCATCTGTCAGGTTAAGCGTTTGATTCTAATATTCATTTTAACAACAACAGCAACAACAAAACGAAACCCGGATGTAGCTCATACATATACACAGTATTTTCTAGGCATTTGGTAATTCCTAGGATTTAAGGAATTTAGGATTTTAACACCATCCGTCAACGGAGGAGCAATGAAGACCAGACCTGTTAGTAAACTTCAAAAAAAGGTGATATTATAGATCCTTTGTTATTTCCATAATAAATATTCTATTATTATTTCTTAAAATTGTGCAGTAAGCAAATTGTGCTTTCAGCATCCTCCCTGAAACTCCTCCCTACTTTTTAAAAGCTCAGTTAGCTCGGTGCTTTGATTCTTTTTTTTTCCTTCTCTTCTTGTTCCAGTGACAAGCGATGATGAATGGCAGTATTCAGTATTTTATGTACAGTTTGTCACTTCAAGGGAATGTTAATTTGTGTTACAAAAAGTGTTTGTGGTCCAAAGTGTTTGGGAAATGCTGTGTACCATACTCCACTCTTGGAATTTGAGCATTTCCCAGTAAATCGGGCCTTAGATAACAGTTAAGGAAACTTTAATCAGATAAACTCCTTGCTGGTAATATTATAGTTTGACGTTCTTTTGTTAGAAATATCTTACCGCAATTAAAACATACAGTTTTCAAGAAGTATGATTTTCTGATGCCATAGGGTATGAGAGTGACCTCCCTTTGATCTAGAAGGATTATGTGCATGTCCTCTTTCGCACAGTCTTTAGTAAACTATCTGTAGATCCAGTTCTGGCATGGCATTGCAGTTGGTTTAATATCTAAGAAATGATACAGTGGAAAAACTGAAATGACCCCATGTTATGTCGATATTTTAGAAACAAATTGAACAACTTCCTAAGTATTTTCTGTCTAGTTGCAGTCTTGTCAAGTGGGGCAAACAGCTGAACTGACTAAAGAATTTCTAGGTAGGAGTAGGCGTGGTCATATGCTTGGAAAGAAGTGTAGGGACTTGACTTGCAGCTGCGTATCTGCAGCCCACACATTGTTTTGACTTAAATTATCTCCTTATCTTATGACGACTGGAGGGGTTGATGAATTCTAAAGGGACAAAAGACCCCTGAGCCACGCCTTGGAGAAGACACTGGAAAATATACCTAAATAATTTAGGAAAACTGCTTAAGTTTATTAGAAATATGATTCTCAGTTTATGAGTAAGTGGGATATCTCAATAGGTAAACTGTATGTACATTGACACTGTTTCTCATTCTTCAGTCTGCAAATTTAGCTACCTTCATTATGGCTTCCGTGGGCATCAAAAAGAGATAAGAAGCAGCCCATAATTACTTCGGAAACAAAGAGATGCCAAGGGAAACTTATCACTTAATCAGACCTAGCAAACATCTGTTTGATGTTCTAAAAAGTGCTAATGAAAACAACAATTAACAGTTAAATGATGTCAAATAAAATGCCATTCCATAAGAATTTATTAATTTGCTGACATTTGTATCTGTTCCAACAGGAAACCATCCAATTTGGAGGAAAATTTAGGGTCCCTAATATCTCCATACCTTAAAGAATGCTAAATTAAGTTTCTTTACCTGAAACAGAGTAGAATAATAATATATATGAGAAGCTTGATTTTCTGACTTTGAAGAAGGTTGAAAAGATATAATTTATTTCTTTGGACCTGGGATTTATTGGATCTTCTACAAGATCTGTTTACAAATGACATTTGTTCTTTAGGATGAGGTCTTAGGTCAGCTTTTCCCACATAATAGACTATCATACTACAAAATATAGACAATTTTGGAAGGTTTTCTAATATTTGTTCAGTGTCCCTATATACTATTAAATTAACTTGTTGCTTTGAGTCATCAAAGTGAACTGAGTCAAACTGGAGACAATAATTGAATTTAATTGTGTTGCTTCTTATGGTTTCTGAGCGTACAAAGAATAGGTAGAAGAAGAAATCCAAACAAATGAGAGGAGAGCGCTGTTTTATTTAAATAGGTCTCTGGGGCCCATGACTTAGTTTAAGTCTGCTTTATTTCAGAGAGTTTCTAGATACAAAAGGAAGTCCCAACTGAGTGAATAATTTAGGGGCTTTAAGAATGGGCTCAGTGCCACCCTTCCTGTGTTCAGATGTTCTTTTCTGATTCTCCAAGTGTTGTTTTCTCTTCATTTCTTCAGAACACTTTGCCCCTAAATTATCACACTGAGCTGCAGGAAATGCCTCCGTTATAATAAATCAGTTTGCCAGGGAGGGTTAATGGGGGTGCCAGAGACGTGGTGCCGGGGTGGTAGGTTGGCATGTGAGGCAACTTTTGTTTCCCGCCATCCCACCATCAACTCAACCTTCAGCTTTTGCTTCTTTCTTCTAACTCCATTTTTCCATTTAATGCCTGTCTTGCGGTGCATCTCCTGCCTCTTTCTTTTTCTTTCACATCCTATCACGTGGTTGCCTGTACCTTGTTTCTAAACCTTTTTCAATTTGATTTGTCTTAAAGCAGTGCTTGTGGTTTGCCTCTCCTCTTTCAGAAGTCCATGAATTGTCTCTTGGCTGGTGAAATCTAAGTCTGGGGCCGGGTATTTGAGGCCCTGCTCATGCAGGTTGACCCTGAGATCCCAACTTACCTTTCTAGACCTCGCACTTGCTAAATGAAACTATTCACTCTTCTATAAATTCACCTTATACTTCTGCTCAACCACTTTTTAGCTCATTGTCTTCCTTGTACCCTTCCTGTTTCCAGCTGGAATGTTCTTTGCCTTGAATTGCCCTATCAAAATTTTAAACATTTTAAAATTCAGCTAACCTCCTCCATAAAACCTTTCTAGGGCATCAGAGCCAGCACTGATTTGTGGATTTCACTCTTTTCTGTATTCCTGAACTTTTTTTTTTTTAATCATGCTGATGACACTTAGCTATTGTGTTCAACAAATATTTCAGATAACCACTGTCCTCTAATTAGAGTGGTCATTTTAAAGTACAAATCTGATCATATCACTCATTTTGTTACAACAATTAAATGCCTTCAGGATAAACTTCAAACTCTGTTAATGTGGCTTAAGCCTCTTTATGATATAGTTCCTGTGTTTTTCTCAAGCCTTCTCCTTCACCACTATTCCAACCTGTAGTTTCTGGTTCTCCACATACACCTGCTTATGCTTCAGGTATAATTTAGACACTCCTTCTGAGAAGCCCTTCTTAGTCTGCTCAAGGGTTTAGAAAGAGCCCCTTCTATGTGATCCTACACCAGTTGGTGCCTATGCAATCATAATGCATTATATATTGCAGTCATAATATGTAATTAATATGTATTACAATTTTCTGTTTATGTGGCTGTACACACACCCTCTCCCCCGACACACACATTACACACACCCATGTGATTTTAAATAAATTGAAAGGAGTGATCTGACTCATCTCTCTAAGGGATAGTGTAGTGCCTGGTACATAACATGTATTCATGATATATTTTTCATTATATTTTTTGAATGAGTGAAGATTGTTTAATCTGAGTAAGGTAATTTGGGGCCTCACATGACTTTACAGTTTATAGGTAGATGTATGATATTTGCACGACTATAATGCATGAGGATTTTATGTCTGATTAAAGAATTTCAAAGACAAGTGGATTGGGGTCAGACTTGTGTTTTTAGAAAAGTCATCCACATGAGAGTGTGGAATGTGTCAGAATGGGTCGAGACAGGAGCTACGATGGGAACTGCAGTGGTTTGTGGGAGATGTAATAACTGCTAGCACCTGAAGGCAGTCAGAGGGCAGCACAAAGGCTCTGCTGAAGAGCAGGCAAAAAAGCCCCAAAGACAGATATTTTCTATTTCAATCTTTTGCTATCATGGTCATTTAACTACTGTTAGGTGTTCTCTTTCATTAGTGTATGGCTCAAGGATACCAGAAGGAGAGGCAGTGAGGGAACTCCTGGCTTATTTCAGCGGATGACCAGGCTAGCGGTCTACAGCAAACAGAAAGAGGGTGTGTGTGGTCATTACCTACGTATGTGTGCACAGCTTGTCATTGTTTATTGTACTTTTTCCTGGGATAGGAGGTAACGGTGCATTACATGAGGAAGGTTCTGAGAAACATGGACCACAGATGGAGGAGAGAAAGAGCATTCTCTCTCTCTCTCACTCTCTGCCTTTGTATTCTGAGCATGGTGGGGTAAATCTAGGAATGCCTTCCAGCCTGATTGTTCCGATGAGAAACTGGCTGGAAGGGCAGGACCAAAGGGCGAGGCCATGCTTAGGTCTCTGTTGGCTTTTCCTCCAGGACAATGGGCCTACCTATCCCGATCTATCACTCTCCTTCAAGCTGACTGTGTACAGTGCGATCATTGTTTCCAAGGGGTTCTGGGAAAATGAGAGACACTCATAAATCATTTGACTCTGATGTCAAGAGCTTGGTTTGTTTCCATGCCAGGGATGATTGGGATCTATGAGAAAATACCCTTCTTTCTTTCCAGATCTAACTCCCAAACTTGCATCTTTACCCACTACCCTGGGAGTTACCTGGACCCTTTTTTATGTAACAAAAATAATTCTATCTAGGATTCTTTTTTTTTTTGTTTAAACTATGTGGCATAACGCTTAACCAATCTGTTTGCATTAACACATTTAAAAGTCACAACAATCCTATGATAATTTACACGTGAGAAAAATGTGGCACCGAGAGATGAACTTGACCAAAACCACATAGGAAGTGGTAGAACCTCTGGCAATCCTAAATCCTAAAGTGGATTTTTGGAATTGTAGTTTAGAAAATCATACTCACTAGCGCCATTGCTTAGTCACGTTAAGGGAACGGTGCTAAGACTACAGAAACTATAATGATGGTGACGGGTCCTTGTCCTCAGAGAATTTCTAATCTAATTTTTTTTTTTTTAAACTTTTTGGCTTTACTAGGGTCGCACCCGCGGCATGTGGAGGTTCCCAGGCTAGGGGTCTAACAGGAGCTGTAGCCGCCGGCCTACACCACAGCCACAGCAGCGCGGGATCCGAGCCGCGTCTGCAACCTACACCACAGCTCACGGCAACGCCGGATCCTTAACCCACTTAGCGATGCCAGGGATCGAACCCACAACCTCATGGTCCCTAGTCGGATTTGTTAACCACTGAGCCACAACGGGAACTCCGAGAATTTCTAATCTAATTAAGAAATAAGATGGAAACGTGTGAAAAAGTATGCCAGGCAAAACGGAAGTAGTTAAGAAACCACTGAAATAAATATTACAAGACATGTTGCAAGGCTGTGTGTGGTTAATTGCCAAATGAATGCTGTTGGTGGCACCTGCTAGTAGCTTAGAAGGGTGAGGGAGCCTTTGGGGAAACACCTTGGGGAGGACTTACAAGTCAGTCGATTTTTTTGTAGAATCTTGCTTATTTGGTTTGGTTTAGAAAATATTTATTGGTTGAACATCTGCTTGTGCCAAATGCATCTGTGCTATGAATCACAAGATGGGTTTTCCTGTGGGTTATATGGATTCTCTTTTATAGAGTGAAATTTTCTTTCATTCTTTTTTAAATGCTGAACTTTTCTCAGAGAAAAGTTTTTGAGAATAACAGTTTTCCTAATCCTCAGTTTCAAAAGTTTTCTTAGACAAAACACATCAGTCAACTTGTTCTTTCTTCTATGGACAGACTTCGGATATGGGTGAAACACCCATGTCTAGTGTTAAACTTTTCAGTCCTGTTCTTACTTTTATTCTAGAAGGATTCTGCCAATGAATTCACTCTTCTGGCAGATTAGAGTGTAAGTCTTCCTTTTTTTTTCTTTCTTTTTAAAAAATTGTGCCATGTTTTCCCTGGCAGATAATTCTTTTAATTTACATGTTAACTATCTTTTTAATTCTTTTCATGTTTGGCCGCTCCGAGGCATATGGAGGTCCCAGGCCAGGGGTCAGATCCAAGCTGCAGGCATGACCTAAGCCGCAGCCACCACAACAGTGGATCCTTAACCTACTGTGCTGGGTGGGGATTGAACCCTCATCCCAATGCCCCCACCAATCCTGCTGCACCACAGCAGGAGCTCCTCTTTTTTCTTTTTTAATTGAAGTCTAGTTGACGTACAGTATTATATATTACAGGTGTACAATATAGTGATTCACAGTTTTTAAGGCTTTATAATTAACTGTGAATAATTCCATTTTTATTTTTATTTTATTTAAAATTTTATTATTATTTTCTTTTTAGGGCTGCACCTGTGGGAAATGGCAGTTGTCAGGCTAGGGGTCTGATCAGAGCTTCAGCTGCAACCTATGCTGCAGCTTGGGGCAACGCCTGATCCCTAAGTCACTGAAGGAGGCCAGGGATCAAACCCATGTCTTCACACAGACAATGCCGGTCCTTAACCTGCTGAGCCACTCCAGGAACTCCCAAAATTTGAGTTTTGTAAAGCACAAAGTATCACACACATTTCCCAACTCTTTGCCAGCACATTAATGTGGGCCCCGGCCCTGAGTTCTGTCAGTGATCTGTCAGTCCTGCTAAATTAAGGACAGGAGTTTGACTTCACCTCTTTCTTTTTTCCCCACGTTGTGCACCATTACAAAAACAAAACGGAAACAGACAAAACACCCCCTGCTGTACCACCACTTCAGTGCCCCAAAGTGCCCCACATGTGGAGGGCTGCTGCTCTTTCTTTCTTTCTTTTCTTTTTTTTTTTTTTTTGCCTTTTGTTGTTTTAGGGCCACACCAGTGGCATGTGGAGGTTCCCAGGCTAGGGGTCTAACAGGAGCTGTAGCCACCGGCCTACGCCACAGCCACAACAATGCAGGAACCGAACCGCATCTGCGACCTACACCACAGCTCACAGCAACGCCGGATCGTTAACCCACTGAGCAAGGCCAAGGATCGAACCCGCAACCTCGTGGTTCCTAGTCAGATTCGTTAACCACTGAGCCACGACGGGAACGCCGTGCTGCTCTTTTGAAGCTGGTGGAGGACTAGGGGTGCCCCTCGCCAAAGCCGACTCAGACTGGCACCAACACCTGACACTTTGGGGTCTTAACCCACTGAGTCACAAGGGGAACTCCTCCATTTACAGTTATTATACAATATTGCCTATATTCCCTGTTTGGTACAATAAATCATTGTAGCTTATTTTATGCCTGCTAGTTTGTACGTCTTAATTCTGTTAAGTCCTCCTTTTTCATGCCTGTGAAGCAACTGCATTGCTGAGGGCACAACGCTGGAGAGGATTGTGCCTAGAGAATGAGCTGCAGCAGTGACGGAAGAGTAGGTGAGCAGTGTAACAGAACTACTAACTCTAGAATCTCACCGCTGCTTGGCGGGAATCTGAGCTCTCTGACACAGTTCCCAGGAGAGGGAGAGGTAAACATTTTCCCTTATTTAAGACAGACTTTTTTTTCTCTCTAGGGATGTTCAGAGTAGAGTAGCCAGACAGGAGATTTGAGTTCATGGCATATTTCTGTTTCCTGATGCTGCCCACCTTGGGAGATGCTGAGGGTCGGGGACTTCGTTTCACCATCCTAAAAATCCATTGCTTTTCAACCATGACTGTAGTTTAAGGATTTTTCTTTTCTTTTCAAAATGTTTAATTTTTTAACTCTTCATTAAAAATTTTTATTATAGGTCATTTACAATTTTCTATCAATTTCTGCTATACAGCAAAGTGACCCAGTTACACAGTTTTTGCTTTAAGGGTAATCTATATTTGAATAGTCTATGTTAAATTTCTTTTGGTGGTGGGAGGGTTTGGAAGAGAAAAATAGGAATATAAATAGGCGTGGAAGATAAGGCCTGATGCTGAAAAGGATTGACATTCTCAGGGAAAAGAAAGGCAGCCCCACTGACGAGGGCAACTTAATGTGGTTGGTAATAAAATTTGCCAGTTACTTGGATTCAGAGTGGCATTTCCTCAAGGGACTGTCCATATTACTAAGTGCACCCAGTTAATATTGGGATCATTTACAACACAATTATTTTTAAGAAAATAAAGAATGGTGCTAAACTCTAGACAACCTAAGAAACTGTAGTTTTCAGAGAGTGTTCCCATTTCCAACTCCAGATAACAGCAGATTCCTGTTTGTAACCGAAACTAATTAATTTATTCTCAAACTATTCCCACTTGTGTGTTTCAGAAGCCAAATGCTTTTGCCGTCTTGAGATTTATTTTATAAAGAAATAAAACTCATTGAATTACCTTTGTGATGGTGGGATGTGGGAGCATAGAAAATCTTCAGAATGGAGCCTCGTTTAATTTGGTTTCTGTCTCTGTCCAAAGATCCTCTGTTGTTTTTCTTGGCCTGAAGTTTAAGGAGAACAAAAACAAAAATCTGTGACTCTAGATCAAAGGTGTTAACGCGAAAAGTAGTATTATGCCTTCCAAGTCCAAATATTTAATACCTTGACTTAAAAAAAAAAAAATTGAATAGTAGAGAAAAAAAAAACACGTGAGCATTGATGAGGCTTCTAAGGCCTTTAGTTTAATACATATATTTACTCAGCGTATATGTTTAGGCACATTTCAGCATATTTTTATATATTTAGTGCATTACATTAAACTTGAGTAGTAACTCAAGCAAATAAGCTATTTTCCCTTATTATCTGTTACTTAAGGAAAAAAGACAGTGCAAGTAAAATTATTAGCATCAACTCGAATTATATGTTCAGTGAACAGTTATTATTATAATACTGTGTTAGTTGATATGGCTTAACAGTAGCTTAACTATCCTTAACAAAATTGTCATTCATCGAAGCCTGAGCACCTTAGGGTCAGCCAGCTTAGATGAAAGCACTGCTATAAAAAGACAGCAAGGATTAATGAAATAAAAAGTTCAGTGAGAAGTACGTCATTCCAGTGACTTTGGTTTTCGTGTTAGTTTCCATGATGACTCTCATCTTGAGAAAGGTTTTTACTGTTTGACTCTTCTTCCCTTTCATCAAGTACTAATAATAAACCCCTGAAACTGTAAACCTTAGGTGTAGATATTAATGAAGTAATTTGAGTATTTCAATCTGCATTGAAATTACGAACATTCCCTCTCTTCCAGAGGACTTCTGAGGCTATATTTAGGAGTTGAATCTGTTTTACTATTTTCATCAAAAATTTACATCAGTATTGAAATGTGAATGGTTAAAGTCCATATTATGCTTCTAGACATTGATGTGATTGTAGTTTTAAATTTAGATTTACCTCAGGACTTCTGTATGGGTTTTGCAAGCCCAAAGACTCCAGGGGCCTCCACATTCAGCTGACCTTGTTAGATGGAAAGCAAGTAAGAGAATAGGAGCCACTTTGGTCTCACTACAATAAGTGAGAGGTGGGTCTCTTCAGGGACAGGGAAAGAGAAGTTAGCCCAAACTTAAGATAAGAGTGAATGGTATAATCAGTAAGTTGATTCTGAATTGGGTAACAGATACTGCATTCTATAAATATTGAACATGTATGCTAGAAAACACACAGACCCTTCTGTTAAGGGATGCACACTATTGAGGATACTGGGTACTTGAATTTGTGTATCAAATCATGCTGCTCTACAGTTCTCTTTAGGAGCAGGGATCTCAGAGCTCAGGTATGCACGCACATGTTTGTGAGAAAGTCTAGACACTGGCTCTGTCCTTAAACTTAGGATGAAAACGATTTAAGTAAATGTTCATACGGGCCTTCTCTCTAGCAGAGGAAGCAGATCCTGTCTTAACAGGAGTGATAGTTACCATTTACGGAGCACTTATCATTTGCAAGACATTGCGCTCAGTACCTTCTCATACACCATCCCCTTCATCCTCCTGATCTCATGGGGTAACTCTAGGAATTCCCACGAGGAAACCCAGCCTCAGCGAGGCATGACTCTGAAATGGCAGAGTGAAGACTGCACTGCAGGAGGACTAGACTTCAAAACCTATGTGCTCTCTACTGTTGCTCCTCATGCTGAAGAATGTTATCCCATGGAGCGGCTGGTTTATTTTCCAAAAGCCTGGTGGCTCCCATGTCATCTAAGTGCCTGGAAGTCAAGGTAGAACTAACTGATAGCCGTTTCCTGATGCCACTGGGAACAGTACAGCCCTTTGAAGCAGGAAGGCATTTTCTGCTGAGATTTCTTTTGTTTCAGTAAAACAACGAAAAAAAAAAGATTATCTTTTAATCAGTAATATTATTACTAGTATTACTAATATTTATTTTAATTTTTAAATTAGTAATATTATTATTACTGTTTTTCCCTGCTGAAGCTGTCTGTGAAATATGTCAGATCTAGCTCTAAAGCATAGTTAATTCCTTCACAAACTCATTTTCAACCTTACAGTGTTATTTCCTGATCTGTGACATTTTATACACTGAACAGTATTGTGAAAAAATTAGGACAGAGCAGTTTCCCCAGAAACTGAGGCACAAAGAAGTCATTTGGCGGAAGTCGAGAAGTGCCCAAATTTGTCTGGGAGAACAGAGGTTCCCAATTTTGAGTCCTCAGTTCTTTTCCAGTGTGCTGGTTTAAGACAGAGGCTGTGTTAATGGGGCCCTTGTGCTATGAATCCCCTGAATATCCCATGGTCTTGGTGCCTCAGTTTCTGTATATACCTAGGTGGTGGAAACGTATGACTCCTATTCCATTTTTTCACCTTCCAGACACTCCTGAACACATTGTGATTTGGCTTTGTCTCCAAAACTCTTGAAATTGCTCTACAGGATACCATCCAGCACCTTCTTATTGCTAAATTACAACGGGTGGCTCTCAGGCCTTACCTCTCTGCTAACTGACCCTGGGGAACACATTCTACTTGGAGACACGCCCTCTCCTTGCCCGCAGCTGTGTCTGTCTTGGTTTTCTTACCTCTGGTTGCTTCTTTTCAGTTTCAGTATCCTTTGCTCATCCTTTAAATATCAGCATTCCTTGGGGTTCTATCCCAAATCCTTTTGATCTTGTGCACTCTCTGTATAAACTCGGTCACTCCTCTAGCTGCAGTTATCACCTATCTGTGGATGCTTTCTGCATAGGATGGCTTGGTTCACATCTGTCTCTTGAGGTTCAGCCTTGCACACGCTGGTGCTCACTGACTCTTCTCTCCCCCAACTCAGGGGGTCTAAACCTGTCCCAAATGGAACTCAGCAACTCCATCCTCCCTCTATCAACACCTTCTGGTAAATCCCTCTTTATCCATCTCAGGGTTCAGCATCACCATCCACTCAGTTGTATAAACTGAAAAACTGGATGCTATTCTTGACTCCATTCCCTCCCTACTTCCCATATCAAATGTCCACAGGTCCTGTTGCAATAATTTAAATCACGTGTACTTAAACTCTATAGATGCTGGTGTTCTCTTTGTGGAATGGGCATAATTTTACCTACATTATGGCATTGTTCTGAGAGTAAATTAGATGCTATATCTTTTTTTGTTGTTGTTCTTTTATGGCAGCACCCACAGCATATGGAGGTTCCCAGGCTAGGGGTCTAATCTGAGCTGTAGCCACTGGCCTACACCACAGCCACAGCTACGTGGGATCTGAGCCGCATCTGCGACCTACACCACAGCTCACGGCAACACCAGATCCTTAACCCACTGAGTGAGCCAGGGATGATGGAACACGCAACCTCGTGGTTCCTAGTCGGATTCGTTAACCACTGAGCAACGACGGGAATTCCAAGATGCTCTTAGATGGCTACTAATTACTTTCCTTGCCCGGTATTTAAGGCCCTGCAGTATCCACCCCTATCCCCCCATATTTCTCCAACCTTATTTCTCCTTTTTTCCTTCACATCTCATCTTAGATGTTGTTTTCTCCAGGAATCCTTGGACAATCCATTACGTTAAGGTAGCGAAGTTATCCCGTCTTTTCACATTTATGGATCTTACCCCAGCACTTACAGGCCATACTGTAACTACCCTTTTTTTTTTTTTTTTTTTATCTGAAACCTGTCATAGTCTGTAAGATCTATCGTGAGATTAGGGACTGGGTTTTTCCCAGTCATCTTCTTTATTCCTGGAACTAAGATAGTGTCTGGCATATAGTAGGTATTCAGGAAACATTTGTTAAATGAATGAGTAACTTCAACCTTTTACAGTACATTTCCCATCAGTTTACTTTTAACTTATTTCAGTCAACCTGGATGTCTCAATTCAAAGTAAACCAGCAGTCCCTTTATCTGATACAAACAAAATGATAAAAAATAGTAGAAAAGAAAGGGTATATTAAAATTGACCGCTGTGTGTCATATCGGTAGAAGGAAATGCATTTTTTATTCTTTCTAGTTTCTGAAATTTTGAAATTTTGGGGGCCATAATTTTGACTTAGATTTTCTCTAGAATCCATAGCTATAATTTTTAGGGCATCTTGGAAACACTGGTGACAGTATTAATTTATTGTAGTATGAAGACCTACAAAGCTGATGTGGAAGAAAACTTTTATAGAAAGAACAAAGAAACTTGTGACTAGAAAATATGGCCCTTCAGAGTGCCTGGTGAATAACTCTCACATTATCTATTTCTATTCTCAGAATTATATTTGCGCATCATTTACTAGTTTTTAATCTTCTTCCACCCACCCCCGTTTCCGTAATCTGTCCTACTAGTGATTATGATAATTTGGGCATCCTACACGTCTGATGCTTTGCTAGGAGTTGAGGAAGGTATGCAATAATACGTCTTTCCTCTCTAGATGTTTATAATCTTATTAAGGAGATATCCATTTTGAATGGCTGGTAATACAGGAAACATACAATAAGTGCTAAACATAGAAATCCTATGGGTGTGGGAGTCTGGAGAGCATAGCATTATTAAGCGGAGGTGGTGGGGGCCAAATATAGGACAGGTAGGCGCTGAACACTTTGAGAGGAGGTATCTCAGAATTCTAGGCAGGGATCACAGGGCATGCCAAGTCACAGTGAAGGTAAGATACAAGACATTCTAATAAGAACTGCTTGGTTAGAATAGAGAGTTTGAGTATGCTTTTGGAAAAGGGCAAAGGAAGAAAGGACAACTGGAGACAGTTCATTGAGAGTCTTCAGCTTTAGGACTTTACACCCTTGGCAAATGGAAAGTGTGTGTGTGTGTGTGTGTGTGTGTGTGTGTGTGTGTGTGTGTGTGTGTGTGTGTGTGTTTGATTGTGGGGAGCCAGGATGAGCAGAAGAGTGACAATGGCAGTGTTTCAGTAGAAACAATCTTGGGTGAGGCTGTGTAGGATAAAGAAGGTAAGAGGGGTATTAGATAAAATTGATTAGAAGCTCTCAACTGGTCAGTTAAGTGCCATGTAAGTGAAACTGACAGCCTGAACGGCCTGAACCTAGCCAGAACACAGACTGGGATTTGAACCCACCTGCTGCGACTCAAACCCAGCCCAAACACAGACTGGGACTTGAACTCATGTGCCAGGACTTGAATCCAACCTAAAGCCAGACTGCGACTTAAACCCAGGGTTTTAAATTAGAATTACTCACTCTGCGTCTGGGCTCACTGAGGTTCAGGTTCTTTATGCCTCCGTGCAGAAGGAATTCAGCGAGAGGCAAAGTGATAGGCAGCAAATAGATTTGTTAGGATACGACGCTCATGAGAGAGGCAAGCGGGCAGGCAAGGCAGCTTCTGCCAGAGAATCTGGTGGGCCACAGTTTTATCATCTAAGGGGCATGGGGGTTGGAAAGGCCCGCCTCTTCCTTTTCCAGAGTAGTAGCTCCTCCCTAGCATCCGGTAAGGTCTGTATTCAAATCAGTTGAAGGGTCGTCCTCAAATTCTTGCCCTTGGTCTGAATCTGAATGCAGGCCGCATCCCATCCCCCACCCAATGACCTGAGGCAATTCCCGCACCTCCACTAGTCAAGCAAGCCTGCCTTGTTCCGATGGCTTTCCTGAACTTACCCAGCATCCCCCAAGTTTCCCTCTTTATCTATGATCCCCTATTGGGACTTCTCCAACCACCTGTGCCCACTCTACCCCTATCACCACCACTTTACTTTGGCACTTCGTGTGTGTAGGACCCGCCTGAGATCCCCTTAACGGGGAAGAGACTAACAACTAGGAGTTTAACTCAACATTTAGGGAATGCTCTCAGGAAAAAGTTAACCCACTGTGCATTAGCACCTCCGCTGGCAGTTTGCCTCTCCTAGGGCAAAGCTCAAAGGGCCGTGGCAAACGTCAGGGCCATGCCCTTGAAAACAGCAGTGTTAAAAAATAGATAGAGGAGTTCCCATCGCAGTACAGCGGAAACGAACCTGACTAGTATCCAGGAGAATACGGGTTGAAGCCCTGACCTCGCTCAGTGGGTTAAGGGTCCAGCGTTGCCGTGAGCTGCAGTGTAGGCTGCAGACGTGGCTTGGATCCTGCATTGCAGTGGCTGTAGAGTCGGCCAGCAGCTGCGGCTCTGATCAGACCCCTAGCCTGGGAACTTCCATATGCTTCAGGTGTGGCCCCAAAAAGAATAAAACAAAAGGAACGAAGAGCTCAGTGTGGAAATGCCAAGGAGCTAGTGAAAGCACAGGGACACAGAGACACATACTGTTCAGGTTAGTCACCCTGAGCTGTTTTCTGAGGAGCCCTGGTGGGTCATACTGGTTTCACAGTCCACTCATTGTTTGTTCTGGGGGAGAAGGGTTGTGTTTGAGAGGATGTTTGAATTTCCTCGGTGGTTCTACCGGTTTTGTTGTCATCCTCACTGTTCAGGCCCTGGGCGCTCATCCTGTTTGCCCCTGCTCTGGGAAGCACCGCCCTTTCTTAGACAACCGCTTTCTTTGTGTCACGTTAAACTTTGTTAAATCAAAGCCTAATAAAAATCAATATTGTTTAAAGCTAAGCTTTAGAATGCTGTTATAAAGCTCTTTGCATTCTACTTGCTGGTAGCTATCTAATGAAACTGGTGAATTAACTTCACTCAAAGCTACTTTTTACTTTTACTTATTTTTTTTAAATTAAAATACAGTTGATATACAATACTGTGTTTCAGGTGTCCTACATAGTGATTTGACATTTGCAGACATTATGAAATGATCACTATGTAAGTAGCAACCATCTGTCTGGATACAAAGTTATTACAGCATTATTTACCATGTTCGTAGGCTGAATAGTACGTCTCCGTGGCTTATTTATTTTATAACTGGAAGTTTGTACCTCTTAATCCACTACACCCATTTCACTCTCCCTCCCCCTTCTGGCAATCACTGTTTGTTCTCTGAGGGTGGATAGCTTTTTTAAACAAATCGGGTGTGGCATGAATTCAGTTCTGCCACGTTGTCAGTATTCTATCCTCATTCTAAAATCCTAAAGCAAGACCTAGAGCTTTGTCTTCTCTTTACCTTTCTTGCTTTTTTTTTTTTTGGTCTTTTTAAGGCCACACCCGTGGCATATGGAAGTTCCCAGGCTAGGGGTTCAATTGGAGCTACAGCTGCCAGCCTACACCACAGCTATAGTAATGCCAGATCCAAGCTGCATCTGCCATCTACACCACAGTTCATGGCAGTGCTGGATCCTTAACCCACCGAGCGAGGCCAGGGATCATACCTGTGTTCTCGGGGATGCTAGTCCAGTTCGTTACTGCTGAGCCTCGATGGGAACTCCCTCTTTCTACCTTTCTTCTTGTTCTTTATACACAGATCATCAAGACTCTCAGCTTACAGTATTGATTGTGTATTCCTTTGACTCCATTTTTTTTCCTAACCGTATGTAGGAGTGTGTCTTTATGACGTACAGCGAGCACTCTGGACACCCTTGCAGATAGTGACTTTAGAACTCTTGATTGTCATTTACAGCAAAAAAAGCCCAAAAAACTTTGCATTGTGTTCAGTATGCATATGCATGGTATGTATAGCATGTAACTGAAGCAAAAGTTTGACTAAGCAATATTCTCCCTTCTTAACGTGTAATATACTCTACAGTTTCTTTTATATTGTTTTATTTTTAATTATTTACAAAATGCTGACTTGTAAGTGGATTTCCTGATCCACTGATGGCTCACCATTAGAGCCCAAAAAGAACTGCTTAACAGTCATCGAATTTTAGGAAGTCTTAGATTGTTAATTCTGAGAAGACTGCAAATTATCTGTGGGCAGCTTCCCCTTTTCCTCCTGTTTTGTGCTTGGAGGAATTTGAAGTCCAAGTGGTTAAGACTTCCTTGTAGGGAAACAGTGCTGCTTTGTGTTTAAAATTCTTCACCTACTTATTCCTAGCATCATGCATTGGAGCAGTTGGACCACAGGGACTCTAATTTTTGAGCCTCGAAATTATGCTCCTGGGTGTCTTCACGGTAATGAATAAGCTATACCCACTTTCTCTTCTCGAAGTGGCTATCCAGCTGTATTCTCCCTCTGTTAGTTTGTTATCCCCCACCCTCGGCCTAAAGGGAAAGACTGCTAACAGAGCGTGGAGTGTACGTACCATCTCCTCTTCTTGGGATGGCACACAGCTATCATTGCCCTGAACCTAAAGGAGAATTTGGGTTCAATAAAGAACAGCCTTAGGCACATACTTAGACCTTTAAAAAGGCTGTCTAAGAATGCATTTTCTTTAAGGCAGTTGAAGTCAGCTTTTGACAGTGCCTTACATTTTGGTTTATTTGATGTTTTTTCATCTTTCCTTCATAACCACTGGTGATCTCTTTCTACCAAATCTTACATTTTTAATTTGGTTGTTTCTGTTGTGAGGGGAATTACAACTCTTTATAGTCAAACAATTAGCAACGACTTCTGAAATCATTCATAGTGTATTAGTGACCTCAGGATGTCCTAACAAAATACTGCAGACTGGGTGGCTGGAACAACAGAAAGTTATTTTCTCATGGACTGGAGACTTGGAAGTCCCAAGTCAAGGTGCTAGGAGGGTTGGTGTTTGGTAAGAGCTCTCTCCTTAGACTGCAGATGTCTTCTTTCTTGCTCCTCCCATGGCAGAGAGAGAGAGAACAAAGAAGCTCTCTGTTGTCTCTATGAAGCCACAAATCCAGTTGGAGCAGGACCTCACCCTCATGATTTCATTTGACCCTAATTACCTCCCCAAAGCCTCAGACCAAATATCTTCACCTTGGGGGTTAGGGCTTCAATATATGAATCTGGGGAGAAATGGTCCAGTCCAGAGCACAAAGCTAAGATCTAGTGGGGTTTAATTATTGGCTGAAGTTTGCGAGGAGGTGTTCTTTGCAAAAACAAACTTTTCTATTTATGTGAACGGATATTTTTCACACTCTATAATTCTTATAATATTTATTAGCAATAGTAACACATTTAATTTCTTTTATAGCCTTCTTAAGAATGCAAGTATATGGAAGCAAGTTTACAGTTAAAACATACCCCAAAGAAAAATGATACTTTTAAAAAGTTATTTCTGCAGAGATTTTTTTCTCATACAGATTATCTTCCCCATTAATAGTTAGATAAATTTCTAAATAGCCCAGCATCATTTTAAAAATCTTCATATAATATAGAAAAGCTACCCACCATCATTGAGAATAATACATAGCACAAGCAAGCATTTGTTGATTTAAGACATATTTTATTGATTTATTTTTTTGCTTTTTAGGGCCACATCCGTGGCATATGGAGGTACCCAGGCTAGGGATCAAATTGGAGCTGTAGCCACTGGCCTACGCCAGAGCCACAGCAACGCCAGATCTGAGCCGCATCTGCCACCTACACCACAGCTCATGGCAATGCTGGATCGTTAACCCAATGAGCAAGGCCAGGGATCAAACCCGCAACCTTGTGGTTCCTAGTCAGATTCGTTAACTGCTGCACCACGACGGGAACTCCAAAGACGTATTTTAAAAACAACTTTTATTTAATGAAATCATTATTGCCATGTAAGATGGATGAATTTCTTAACTGTGAAACTATAAGGGAACCAGGTGTGTTTGTGTATAAGAAATGTGATATCGGAGTACCCTGGTGGCTCAGTGGGTTAAAGATCTGGCATTGTCACTGCTGTGGCTCGGGTTGCTGCTCTGGAATGGATTTAATCCCTGGCCCTGAAAATTCAGCATGCCCTAGGCACGGTCAGAAAGGAAATGCAGTACAGAGTAACTCCAGTAGCCTACACAAAATACCTGTTCAAACTAAAGAAAAACTGAGAGGGAAGACTGAGGCTATAGAATTATCTTAAAGCTCTTTGTGTGAATTAATCCACTATTAATATTTTTTAAGTTCTTGGAAACCCCCAAGCTGGTTCTTTATATTTTGGCTGCTGTAGGTAGACTGTTGATCAAGAGATTTCTGTTTCAGTTTTTTTTTTAACCGTTTTTCTAGTTTCTAGGTTTGAAGAGCTGTGGCCTGCTTTACTATTGTAGAGACCTGTACATTTTTGCAGTGAGCTTTTGTGTAAGAGTTAGTGTTGTGTGTCTAGAGGAAATATTCTGTGTCCCTTTACAGTGTCTTTGCAGTGTGGGCTTTTACTTTGTTGACTCATACCAGCTTACTTTGTTTCTTCTGTTTCAGTGTTTATCAGCTGAAGAGATCTTTTCCCTCCATGACTTTTCAAATGCTACGCAGATAACCAGCTCAAACTTCTCTGTCATCTGTCCAGCAGTCTTACAGCAACTGAACTTTCACCCTTGCAAGGATCGGCCCAAGCACAAAACAAAACCCTATCTTTCAGAGGGTATGTTGCAAGCTTTTTCTCCTGTTTGTTTGAGAAGTCTGTGGGATAGCCTGAAAAGAAATTAAGATGCTTCTTTTTCTGATTTATTGCTCTTAATTAATCTACATAGAATCCCTTTGTAATAAATACTTATATTCTGGAAATATTCTAAGTGAGCATAATTAGACCTTTAAATAAAGCTTCAGAAGTTACGCTCTTTTATTTATGGAGTCAAAATATTTCTTGGTACCAGTTGAAAATTTTATAAAATTCTGTTCTTGATTTTAAACAATCTATGTTTTATGCTGTGTATATTGGATGGTGCATTCACTAATTGGGTCATAATTGATCCGTTTTTATTACCCGTACTTATCAAATTTTTTAAAAAACCTGTTAATTTCTCTGTCTTTTTCAGCCAAGAGATAAGGAAGCTAGTGCGTAGTTCTAGATTAAATCTTAAGTTACTGAGTTATCACTGCTTTAGTTTTCATAAATGAAAGAAAATTCCAATGACTATGTTAAGTGCCTATCATGGTATTGCCGTAGATAACTGTGTTAAAAAATCTGCTATACATTTTAAAATATGAGAAAATAAATGTGTTCTTATCATATAGTTTACATATGCAATTGAGCATGTAGAAGATTTCCTTCACAAATGAGATCAACCAGCTGTTGGGTTGTTTGCTAGTTCCGTGCAATTTCTTGGTATACCCAAATTGTTACCTGCCCCACATGGATAATTTAATTCTCATTATTCTTATTCCCTTATGTTCTGTGTATGAAGGATTCCACAGTGAACAAGAAGACAAATTTCCTGTCATCTTAGGGCTTACAGTATAGTGGAGAAAAGGAATAAACACTTACACACACCAGCAAATAAATAATTTCAGAGTGATAAGTGCAATGAAGAGAATAAAGGAGGTAAAGGATAGAGGGAGATGGTGGGTGAGTGTGATTTTAGATGGGTCAGTAGATGCCTGTCTGCTGAGATTACATTTGAACAGAGTCCCGACTGAGCTATAGCTAGATCTCCTGTGGCGGCCAGCACCAGCTTGGGGATGAGCTTGAGAAAGTGTGTGTGTCTGGAGTTCAGTGAGCAGGAAGGAGACCAGAAAGAGATGACATCTTGGGGGCAGCCAGGGCCAGATAGTGAGGGCTTGCCGATGCAGTAGATTGACTGAATGTTATTCTGAATGTGGTTTGAAGACACTGTAGGGTTCTAAATGGAGGAGTGACATGATTTTATTCGGATCTGTAAAAGATGATTATACCTTCGATTTGAAGAATAAATTGTAGTGGGGCAGGAGTGGAAGCAAGAAGATGGGTTGGGGGGCTGTTGCTGGGGTTGGTGCTCAGCCTGATGGGGGCTTGGTCTAAGGTGGGAGAGGAGAAGTGAGGTGATGCGGTCAGATTCAGGGTGGGTTTTGGGGACTGTGTTAATATGGTTTGCTCCTGCATTAGATGCATGGGAAGGAAAGATGAATGAAGGGTTTAAGCCAGAGAAACCAGGTAGAGGGTTGCACCGTATCCTGAGATGGACAAGCCTGGGGAGGGGCCCTTTGTTGTGGAAGAAGTGAGTGGTGAGGACCAAGAGTCTAATTTTTGACATGGTTAGTGTGAGACATTGATGTAGACCCATGAGGGGGAGGTGGCCAGTAGGCAATGCTGCGCATGCACTAGGAGTTCAGAGAATAGGTCGAGGCTGGAGATTTGTCATCTTAGAGGTGGCATTTTGAGCCACTGGTCTGAGTGAGCACACCTAAGGTGAATATAGAGAATATAAGTAGAGGGAAGCTTGAGGAAAAAAAAAGCCTCAACAGAGGAAGTGTCTGCTTTACTAAATTTTGGATTCCTTTGTGTATATACAAACACTTCAGTCTCACTATATATGACTAACAGGCATAGCAATAGTGACAAAGATAATGATAATAGCCAACTCTTATGTATTCCTTACTGTAACAGGTACTTTTTCAAGTCCTTTTATATATTTTTTTGTCCTTTTTTTTTTTTTTTTTTTTGCCTTATCTAGGGCCACACCTGTGGCATATGGAGGTTCCCAGGCTAGGGGTCTAATCAGAGCTATAGCCGCTGGCCTACGCCACAGCCACAGCAATGCAGGATCCGAGCCGTGTCTGCAACCTACACCACAGCTCACGGCAATGCTGGATCCTCAACCCACAGAGCAAGGCCAGGGATCGAACCTGCAACCTCATGGTTCTTAGTCGGATTCATTAACCACTGAGCCGCAACGGGAACTTCCCTTTTATATATTAATCTTTGTACCACTGTGTGATGAAGGAACAGCTATTCTCATTTTGCAGCCAAAGAAACTGAGATACAGAGTTTGAAGTTATTTGCTCAGGATTACACAGCCTGTAAGTGGCAAGACTGTCTTAGCTTTAGACTCTATGCTCTCTTTTGTATTCTATATTGACATATACAAAGAATAGAAGTTTCCAACCACAATTTATCAGTATAATTAGCGATTTTGTAGCAAGAACTTAATATTCAAACAAATATTTTTTTCTAGTGTATGTACTAAAAGGGACTATGTTTATATTTCTATAAATCTGTTTAATAGAGTTTACATTTTATATTCAAAAATAAATTCAGCAAGTGCTTTTTATACTAACATTTACTGATAGTATTACATAGTAAAAGCGTAGATTCCGAAGTCATCCTGCCTGGGCTCAAATCCCAGCTCTGTAACTTTCCAGCTATGTTGGGTACTTGACTTTATATCTTTTTGGCTCATTTTGCTCATCTAAAATAATATATTTCTCGTAGGGTTGCTATAAGGATTAAATAGTTTAATGTTTGTAAAGCATTTAGAATAATATTTGGCACACAGGTACTATATGTATATGTCTGTTTAATTTAAAAAATAATAACAACATTTATTTATTGAAGACTTATTATGTTCCAGGATTTGCATTGGCTGCTTTTATTTTATTGTTGCAAAAACTCTATGAAATAGGAGAATTAAATGAGTTTCAAAAGGTGAAGATCTTAGAAGAACATTAATACATTATGGGCATTCAATAAATATTAGCAATTGTTACTTATATTCCTTGAAAATTTATTAAAATCCTTCAGCTTTCACTAAGTATCAGAAAAAAAGACGATCTTCTCTGAGTGAGATCAGTAGAGGAAGTCCTGTGGGTCTATGGAAGGTCCAAGGAATATTTTTATACTAATTCATTTTTTGGTGCTCAAGTTGAGCAGATGAATGGATTTCTTTTTTTCCTTGAATAATGTCCTAACAATACAAGAAGGGGAAACTGCGGTGTGCCGGAGCCTGATGGAACTCCCACAGTTCCCAAGTGGTTCTGATTATGGGTACAATTGTAATGAAAGTTGAAAGACTGGATAAGGTATTTTTTTTTTTTTGACAGAGTTCTGGGTTATATCCTGAAATATGGCGTTCATTCGTTGATTCATTCATTCAGGATTGTATGCTATTTGCTGGGCAATTCTAGGCACTGAGGATGAGTAAAACACAGCCCCTGTGTTTGAAAGTCTTATAATTTGTATTATGTAGGCAAATATTTATGATAAAATGATGGTAGCTCAGTAGAAATGGTAAATGGCTCAAACACCTTCCAACAAAGAGCTCTGGGAAAGTGGGGCACTTTATGTATTTATTTATTTTCACCGTACCCACAGCACTGGAATTTCCTGGGCCAGGGATCAAACCTGCACCACAGCAGTGACATGAGCTGCTGCAGTGACAACTTGGGATCCTTATCCTGCTGCACCATAGCAGGAACTCCCCCTGGGCATTTTAAAGAAGTGACAACAAAGAGGCAGCTCTCTAATCTTTCACTTTGTCCCTTGCCCGCAGTGAGTTGGGCCAAAAGCAAAGCCAGTGTTGGTTGCACAGTTCCAGAGGCCAGTTTGTACCTCAGCCCTGCATTACCATCTACCATTACCATTCTGTTCTCACAATCTGTTTCACTCGCATTCCCATTTTGTCTTCAAACCAACCCCTCTAGGATAACTTGGGGATACTGAGGCCCAAAAGGTGCAGGTCACACACATCGTTAGCTATGGAGCTTAGGATGCCATTCATTCATTTCATTCTAAGTAATGTTCATTAAGCACCTGCCGTGTATTAGGGCCTGGGGACAGAGAGATGAAGAGTCCACTGCCTCCTTTTGTCCTCAAGGTCTCCACCATATGGGATGCTTTTCCCTTTGTCTGAGCCCGGGAGGGTGAGTTGTGCAATGCATCCCCCCTCTCCACTGCCCTGTGATCCCTTCCTGAGTGCTCGCTGCACTGGAGCTCCCTGGAGGCCCCACTGGAGAGCCGAGGTGCTGCCTCCCCACAGGAGGTTCTGTCCACAGGCACCTGCAGACAAGTGATTATGACCAGCTCAGTGTCAGCCAATGTGACCTTGAAGCTAACTACCCATCTCCATCCCTGCCCTGCACTGGTCAATCCCCTACCTTCTCCCTGAAACTCATTGTGTCCCTCTTATTCCTCTGAAAGTCTGAGTTTTAAATGAGGCTTTGAGCCGCAGATGAAACTAGGTAGCTTGGAACCTGTGGGCCTGAGGTGATCACTCTGCTAGAGGTTCTTCAAATTCCCTGCAAGCTATGAAAGTCTGTACGCCTTTATTGATGACTTAGGACTGTTGGAAGCATAGGCAGTGTTGCTATTAATATTTATATGCTATATTTATATTCTCATTTTTTAAGTAATTTTCATCGAGAAGATTTTGTCATTTTAAAGATACCTGTTTCAAGCTTTGAAAGCAGGCCGAATGTACAAAGGGACTTTATTTGGTCCTTTTGCTCTGATTAATTTCTGCTTTTTTTTCCCTCTGGTCCACAGTTTGGGGATATGGCTTCCTGTCAGTGACAATTATTAATCTGGCATCGCTCCTCGGATTGATTTTGACTCCATTGATAAAGAAATCTTATTTCCCTAAGATTTTGACCTACTTCGTGGGGCTGGCTATTGGGACTCTATTTTCAAACGCCATTTTCCAACTTATTCCAGAGGTAAGGAGGTTGGCTGTTTGTTTTGGTGAATAATTGTATCTTTTAAAATGTTTCAGCATTTGGTACATTTTAAGCCTCCATAATTCTCCCAGCGTTTTATGGCCTGGTTTATAGTGTCTTGGATAAGAGAAAGCTGAATCATAGCAAATGTCCCAAGCTGCAGGGAAAGTCAGTGTCAGAGAGAAAATTAATGCTACGGGAGGCCAGCCACCAGGACGTGCTCAGACAGCTCTGGGACACCTGGGAGGGCCTTAAAATTCTCTTCTGTCTCACATTTGGCAAATTTAATTTTTCTACACTCTTGTATTATTTATTTATTTGTCTCAGAAGAGCGCACAGTGTCAAATAGACTGAAGATGTACAACAGAATTCCTTCATTTATTTACTACAGCTATAGAAGACGAGAGGATAAATTAGAGCATGGTTGACCAACCTTTCTATTTTTTTTTTTTTTTTGGTTGTGGAAATAATCAGTTGAGGGCTGATAAATAAGTAACAGCTTTTTTTTTTTGCCTTGATGAAATGTCTAAATGATCTGCCATTGACTAGATTGTGCTATTCAATTAATCGGCACATAATATATATGTTTTATTTCAAGTCTGTGATGTGGCCATGTAAGGAAGAGGGACAGAGGGAGGAGAATAAGTGAGAGGAAAAGAGACAGGAAGGAGAGAGGGACATCACTCAGAATGAGCCACAAAGGGGAGCTAGAGAAATCTGTACACACAAGGGCCGTATCTTCAGCCCCATGCACACAGAAAGCTGGAGAGGCAAGCTCCAAACAAAGAGAAAACAGTATTTCAGGGGTTACCACCTTCAGCTCCTAAATTTTAGAAAGGTATAACTAAAGCGCCTTTTAGTTTTCACAGCTGTAAATGAAAGTGGGACTATAACTTCTTAAAGTCATAGTTTTATTATTACTGTTATTATATCTAGAAAGGACCTAGGAAGTCACCTACCTCAAACTCTCGATTGTACAGATGAAAAAATTAAAGTCCAAGGGGATAAATGACTGATTACAGTCATATAATAAGCTGGTAACAAAGTTAGGATGACAGTACAAATTGTCTGATAAAATATATATTATTATATGTATAATATAGTTAATATAATATGTAAATTAACTCATCTGATTTGCCGGTCAAGTTAAATTAAAAAAACTGATATTGTATGTGGATTGAGGATTGTACATTTATGAATTTGAGGTTTTCTGTTTTAATTGAAAATGTAATAATACCTAACAATGTCTATTAGGAAAATAAGAAAGTTCTTCAGTGAAACTTAAAGATGTTCTTTTGCCTTTCTGTGATAGTTAGGAAATTGTGGATGTGATCAGAGAATTATGTAAACACTAAAGAATCTATCTTTTTAGTATTACTCCCAATTTACATATTTTCTGGGCAAAATTATTTCCCTTTTGTTATTTTGTTTTATTTTCATGACCTCTGTGTTAGATGTTAGGTGTATAGAGTAGGTATCTTTATGCCATTTTTGCGCTGCATAAGTAGACGGGAAATGAAGGCGTGGCATGAGGTCTCCTCTGAGACTGATGTAGAACAAGAACTCAGGCATCCTGTATCTAGACTGCTGTTCAGAGGGGAGATTTACAATGTGTGGAATGGTATAAAGCTGTGGCTTTTCACATATTACACTCTTTTCCTGTTTTATTTAAGTTTGTGTTTCTTGTCTGCTAAGAACATGTTGATTCTATAAACTCTAGCTCTTGCCCTGTGTCCTTTAAACAGTGAATTGTTTCCTTCTCGTTGTGTGTGTGTGTGTGTGTGAGACCCTGATATTTTAAATCCTTTCTTCTTTTCTTGGGCTTAGTCCTTGACTCATTTATCTCTTTAGAAGTTACTGGATCCTCTAAAATCAAGAGGATCTCTTATGGGAAAACAGAGATCCAAGTGACCTGCCATATTTCCTTTAAAAATTTGACTCGGAGGAATTCCTGTTGTGGCACAATGGGACTGGCAGCATCTCTAGAGCGCTGGGACTGAAGTTCAATCCTGGACAGCACAGGGGGTTAAGGATCTGGCATTGCCACAACTTCAGCTTGGGCTGGAACTGAGGCTCAGATCTGATCCCTGGCTTGGGAACTCCATATGCCATGGGACAGCCACAAATAAAATAAAATAATAAATAAAAATTTAAAAAATAATTGAAAAAAATTTGACTCTGAATCCAATGGGTAAATATATGACTTTTAGAAAAAGTGGATAATCAATATCTCATTTACCTTTATTACTCATATCTAATGTTATATTAAACTGACAGGAACAGATATTACGCTTGATCTTAGCCAAAAGGCCGAGAAGCAATCTAATGTTATAAATATAGGAATCAGTGCTACTTTTTTTTTTTTTTTGCCTTTATGTAGAGCCGCACTCGCGGCATATGGAGGTTCCCAGGCTAGGGGTCTAACAGGAGCTGTAGCAGCCGGCCTACGCCACAGCCACAGCAACAGCAACGCGGGATCCGAGCCGCGTCTGCAACCTTCACCACAGCTCACGGCAACGCTGGATCCTTAACCCACTGAGCAAGGCCAGGGATCGAACCCACAACCCCATGGTTCTTAGTCAGATTCGTTAACCACTGAGCCAAGAAGGGAACTCCGGAATCAGTGCTGCTTTTTTTACAACTGAAAGTTCCCTTTTTCAAGGCACATGTTACTGAAGATGTTATAGCTAGGAAACCGTAAGGTACTCTGGGGATTTTATTTAAAATGATGTCCTCTGGTTATAAGACTCCTACGCCATCTCTTGCAGTTTGATTACTCAAATTTCAGAGTTTTTGTTTTGCGATTTTGGCAGGTATATTCCCAGTATTACCTAGATGTGAAGGATGGACTTAGAACCTTGGTGCAATTATATACTGAGTCAAATTAAATTACTTGCTTTTACCTGAATTGCCGTTTACTTTTTTTTTTTGCTTTTTCTGTTGTACATTAAAACTTTTTGTATTAAAGTATGGTTGATTTACAATGTTCCTTCAATTTCTGTTGCACAGTAAGGTGACCTAGCCATACATATATGTACATTCTTTTTTTTTTTTTCGTACTGCTTTCCATCATATTCTAACCCAAGAGATTGGACATAGTTCTCTGTGCTATACAGTAGGACCCCACTGCTTATCAATTCTAAATGTAATAGTTTGTACCTATCAACCCCAAAGTCCCCATCTATCTCACTCCGTTCCCCTCCCCTCTGGCCACCACAAGTCTGCTCTTCATGTCTGTGATCTGTTTCTGTTTTGTAGATAGGATCATTTGTGCCATATTTTAGATTCTACATATAAATGATATCATATGGTTTTTGTCTTTCCTTTCCTGACTTAACTTAGTAAATCTTTAGTTGCATCCTTGTGGCTGGGAATGGCATTATTTCATTCTTTTTAGTGGCTGAGTAGTATTCCAATGTATGTATGTGTCACATCTTCTTAATCCGTTCATCTGTTGATGGACATTTAGACTGTTTCCATGTCTTGGCTATTGTGATAGTGCTACAATGAACATAGGGGTGCTTGTAGCTTTTTGAATGAATGTTTTGTCTGGATATATGCCCAGGAGTGAATTTCCTTTTTTTTTTTTTTCTCTTTTAGGCATTTGGATTCAATCCCAAAGTTGACAACTATGTTGAAAAGGCAATTGCTGTGTTTGGTGGATTTTACATACTTTTCTTTGTAGAAAGAATGCTTAAGATGTTATTAAAGACATATGGTCAGGTAAATGGACTTTATTTAAAATACTTGCTGTTTTACCTAGTAAAGTTACTTTGTATAGGTGAAAAAAGGCAAGACTTATTCCTACAGTTACATGAACAGTTCAGCCCTTGGATGTGAATGTGAGGAGAAAGAAAGTCCATATGTTGATAAATATAAGAGGAACACTTGATTCTTATTGTAGAGTTGAAGTAAATACTGACAATTTAATGTGCAATAACAGATACATATATTTTGGAGTCCACTGATATTCATCAACATAAGAAGATATATGAACCCTAACATGAAAAAACAGAAAGAGCAGAGTCTAACAAATGAGGGTGCATTTAAATTTTGTAAATCTAAAATGATTATGTTGCATATAAAATAGACATACATGTTTTTCTATTGTAAATAAAAATCATTAACGTCTCTATTTTCTTGCCTGTAGGAGCCATGTTTGTCTCCTCTTATAACCTTTTCCTCCCATATTTTTTCCATGTAGAATGGTCATACCCACTTTGGAAATGATGACTTTGGTCCTTCTCAGGAAAAAACTCATCAACCTAAAACGTTACCTGCCATCAATGGTGTGACATGTTATGCAAACCCAGCTGTCACAGAGCCTAATGGACACATCCATTTTGATAATGTCAGTGTGGTGTCTTTACAGGTATTGTAATTCTCTTTACTGCATCCTTTACGTTATGTGAAGACTGCTGTGCTTGCAGCCAAGTCAGTGTTTTGCATGTTTAAATGTGTCTGATTTATTCCCATATATGCGCAGTAAACAGAACGTTAAGTCTGCTTCTTTTTTCCACCTATCTTCCATCTATTTACAGTAAACACATGGGTTAAGCCAAAAATTCTGGGTTACTGGGTCAAAGGCTGTACTGTTTCTAAGATTGTTTAACTATGTAAGAGTCACTTAGATTTATATGATACATGTAGCAAAACTAATTTAGAGCGTTTCTCTTCTTTTGCAATTCTTTCAAGATCCAAAATCAAAGAATCCATTTGATTTTTGAAACTGAAGAAAGAAGATTTGTAATCTATTACCCCAATTGTGTTAATTAATTGATTTAGAATTCATACTCCCATTTTCTAAATTATGTTAATAGGCATCATTTCTTGATCAAGCATTATGTGCTAGGTAATATGATTTGCTTTTTACTACAATGATTAAAAGTGGGGATTATTTTATACATATTAGAACTATTTGAAAATCAAAGCCAAATTATGTCTGCAAAAGGAGAATCTATTGGAAAGGCAGTGGGCTGTCTAATGGAACAACCAAGCTACAGGAAGATCAGGAACCCAGGAACCACTGGAATCAATAAGATTCCCTCTCTGCATCTTTGAGTCATTCTTTTCTTTTACTATAGACTGGCTCCTTCATAAATGGGAAATAGCCACTAGCAACTCCTGGCATTTAGGAGCCATGCCCAAAATGTGGAAGTTCCTGGGTTAGGGATCAAACCTGCTGCACCACAGCAGTGATCTGAGCCACTGCAGTGACAGCTCCAGATCCTTAACTTGCTGTGTCACAAGGGAACTCCCAGACTTACGTTTTATAATTTCAGCTACTAGAAGGAAATTGACCTGCCTCTTTCAGTCCTAAATCCAAGATTTCTGGCAAGTGTCCCCCTGGTCCAGCTTGAATTAGATGGCCACTTACAGACTACGTTAGAAGGTTGGGCCCTTTGCATGGCCCCAAGGGCATATGGATGCAGTAGAAGGGCGATTGTTAAAAACGGATCCTGGAATGAAAGTGTCATTGATGCCCATGAAATTCTCATTTGACAGATTAAGAAAGGGGAGGTTTAGATATTAAACTATTAAGGGTCACTCAGTTTATAAATGACAGATCTGTAAGCTACAACGTTAAGCACAATATGAAAGAGGACAATTAAAAGCAAAATCAAAAGAAAGTCAGTTAAGGAAAAAAAAGTAGAAAAAGATATCTGGAAGAGGTTGTAAGTGCAAGGGACTTGAGTGTCCTTCTGGAAAGAAAACACGATTGATCCTACACTTCTTCCCACCTGATTAAGGAAAATCTCAAGTGTATTTGAAGAGGCAGTTTTGCATTAGCACAAAGCTAAGGGAGGAAATTATTTCATGCAAGGCAATGAATGATACTTTCAGGCAAGATTTTGCAAATAATATGGAAATGTTCAAACAGAGAATTTCTTATTGCAATTACAGGTAACCTTCATAAATGTTCAAGGGCTATACTTAGAACTTTAGGTGTATGATCTCATTTGATCCTCATAATAGCCTAGGAGACAAGCACTCCTATAGTTAGGAGACAGTGACTTAGGTTAAATAAACTCAAGGACACACAGTTTCTGATGGTGAAGCTTGGATCAAGACTGAGGCTGTCTGATGCTGAAGCCTGCATTCTTACATACCTTGCTGAGTTTGCCTTCTTCCTATCACTGCTCTGCTAGGGTCAAGACGATAGCCTCAACTCTTAACTTAATAAGCGTTATTTTTTGTAGGGGGAAGAAGATAATTTGACCCAAGGGCACTGCTTTCTGAGGACAAATAAAATTGAACTGCTCAAAAGTTTGACTTTAAAGTTTTAGGGCTCCTGGTTTATGACTCATTATAGCCAGAAGATACGTTTGCGGTAAATATAAACACTATGACAAAGATGGGGTCCTAGACATGATCCTGTTTTATGTAGTTTAGAAATATCCATCAAAAGGCCATTCTTTCTCTACTTCCGGTAGTCATGCTGATGTGTGGGCTTTCACTCATTTATTCAATAAGCATTTATTGAGTACCTTGCTCACTGTTCTAAGCACTGGGGATCCAGAAGCAAACAAATTCTTGTGGAGTTTATAGTTTATTCAGCATAAATAGATAATATAGAGAAGAGTAAACAAGAACTATCAGGTAGCATTAACTATTTTGATGGAAATAAAAATCATAGTGATGTGGCAGTGACATGTGGGGACTTTTGTGCTTGATCAGGAAAGGTCCCTTAAGGGGTCAAGGGAATTAGATAATGAGAAAGAAGAGCCAACCATGCCAATATCTGAGCAAAGAATGTTCCAGAAGCTTTGAGAATAATCAAAGGGTCCCCTACAAGGGAAATGGACTCTAAATGGCATTGGACTTCCCAGCATCAATGCTAGAGACCAGTGGCACAATTCCTTCAACGTCCGGAATAGAAGCAATGGTGGATTTGTAAACCTGGGTAGACTGCCAATCTAGGAGAGGACAGAATGAAGCAGGGAGTCCGGAATATACTTTTAGGTTGGAAAGTGCATTGGAAGCAGAGAAGGTGTGTGCCAGGATGAGAGCCACGCACCAGGCCTTGGCATGGACCACATAAATAGTCCTGACACTAATGTCCTAGGGGAACTGTTTTCTGGCATTTGGGTTGTAAGTATCATTTCTAGTGAAGAGAGATTTTAAACAAATTAAGCAACATGTTTTATTTTCCATTTTCTCCTCATTGCATTAAAAAAAATGGAAGTGAAATTTAAGAAATACCATCAGGGCCCAGATATTGCTTTAAGAGACAGGAGAGAGAAAAACGAGTGATACTGATTTTAATAATAAACTTAGAATATTTTCTAATATTTTCTATGATAAGAATAGATTTAACCTAGGTGACCCCATTACAATGACTGAAGATAATGTGTAAAATTCACGGTTCATTTTGGAGTCCAAGTATTGCCCTAAGATTTTTTTTTTGAAAATTCCTGATTTTACTGCTTCAGCACAGTGAAGTTTTTTTGAAAACTGAAAATAAGAAGAAACCACCTACAAGTGAGTTAAGTAGTTTAATTTGATATATTACAGATTATATGACAATTTGTATTATAACAGCATAATTCTTGGTTTTCTGAAATACAGGAAGCACAAAAGAAACGTTATAGAATAATTAAAATGCACGACTTAGAGATGTCTTTATTAATATTCATCCAGACAATTTTGGTTCATCACAGAATACTCAGAAATTCAATGATGCTAAAGTTTAGTTGTCTTTGGTATTTTGTCTATGTTCAGTCATATTAAAACTACAGTTTTACACGTATTTCTAAAAATTTTGTTGTTGTAGCAGTGTATTTATCACAGAAAGAGGATAGAAGATATTTTCTTTAACAGTTTGTTAGCTTGATTATAACTTTTAAATATTTAGACAAATGGTGTGAAACTTCCTTAATACATTTGCTCCAGACTCAGTAAACATGAGCATCACAACCTGTGTGTGTGTGTGTGTGCGTGTGTGTGTGTGTGTGTGTTGCTGTGGGCATGTAGGAGCATTTTGTTTGGGGGAAAAGGTAGGGGTGATAGAGGAATAATAAGGTAGTTGTGAGGAAAGAAGGGGAGCTGAGGATTCCATTTCTCCAGTTACTCAGTTATTGCCAATAAGTAACGTTTCCCATCTCGTCTGTGACACTTGCTCTGTTCCTTTCTCTCTCTGGCTGCTGTGCAGATACGGGGAGAAGTCATTTCAGAAGCAGTCTGTTGTGGCTTTTCCTCCTGTGTCTCCAGCTCTGGAAGGACTGTGTTTATTAGATATCGATTCCTCAGAAATGCTGGGTACTTTGGGGAGTATTAGCTCTTTAAAGCCACTAGAGGGCCCAAATAGCTCATCCCTCCAGGAGTCCATAATCAGTTTTTTTCTAAAAACTGATTTCATTTAAAACTTGGTTTCATTTAAGAATAGATGCTATTAAATATAAAATGATATGAGCTACTTATTCTTCCTAAAGGAAGAAAAATTAATATCAGCCATTTTTAGAAGCTGACTATTATGAATTTCATGTTTAAAATCAAAGTGTAATGGAGTGGCATTTAGCTGCAAAGTGTGGTGATGTTAGGAAGACTTTGTCAATAATTGATAGGAAGTGGTACTCTCCAGATATAAAGATAAGATTTTGGAGGTGCTTGGATCTCCACGAGAACCCAACAGATTTTGAACAGACTTCATTCATCCAAGTTTTGAGTATCTAAGATGTACTTGGCATTATTCTAAGTACTCAGTGGGCTAGACAGAATTTCTGCCCTTCCATAACATATCTGAGATATTATATAATATATAGAAATATTTTACACAAAAGTAGAAAGCATCCACTTGCTGACTAGTCTTTATATGCTCTCTCCTCTTATTCATCATCTCCTCAAATATTTAATTGTGAGTAATTTAAAAACTCCCTACCCATTCTCTGAAATTTCTCTCTGGAATTGAAACTGACAGCACCAATGGCCTAGAACCTAGCCAGAACACAGAGTGGGACTTGAACCCACGTGCCAGGACTCGAACCCAGCCTAAAGCCAGATTGGGACTTATATCCATAGTTTTAAATTAGAATTACTCACCCCGTGTCTGGACTCATTGAAGTTCAGGTTCTTTATGCCTCTGTGCAGAAGGAATTCAGCGAGAGACAAAGTGATAGGCAAGAAACAGATTAATTAGGATAGGACACTTGTGAGAGATGCAAGTGTGCAGGCAAGGATCCCGAGGATCCAGGGGGCCACAGTTTTATCATCCAAGGGCAGTGAGGGTTGGAAAGGCCCGCCTCTTCCTTTCTGAGAGTAGTAGCTCCTCCTTAGCGTCCAGTAAGATGCATATTCAAATCAGCTGAAGGGCGGTCCTTCAGGAAGCAAGGGCTTTGGAGTTACACAGGCCATTGTTTACATCTCAGCAATACAACATGTTGTGTGATTTGGCGAAAGTCAGTTAGCAACTCCGAGTCTTTGTTCACTCATCTGTAAAATGAGGAGCTGAAATCCTTAATTAATAAATTTTTATGAAAATAATTTACCAGACTATGTAACAACGTATCTGACATTATATGCATGTGATAAATATATATTCCCCTTTTCCATTCACTAAACTTTTTTCTTCTCTTTCCTTCATTTTTAATCATAGTGATCTCATCAAATCCCATCCCTTCAATTTTCATTCCTCTGGGATTAACTTTAAAATCTATGTGCGTATTTATTTATACATCATTTAGAAGACGGCTTCTCAAGCTAAGCCTTAAAGACATTTGAGTCTGTTTGTACTTTTTCCCCCGGAGATAGAGTAACATATGGGAGGATAAAAAGATAGAATTCCATGCTTTCTCATCTTCATTGTTTACCCTTTTTAAAACCTGAGTTTTCCTAGAAACTGAATTTTGATTTTTAAAACTTGAAGCCTATTTGATAATAGAGACAGTTTTCTGAATGTAAATGCCTCAAGTCTGCCACTGGCCTCTCTCAGAAAGACTAAGAGAACTTGAAACAACTACTGGCATTGGAATAAAACTTTAAAGCCCAACGTAGTTGGCCACTTTAATGATACGAGCAGTTTTTGCACTGCAGTTTCTCTATTAGAGTTGTTCAGCTATGCACTCAATCCATCCAGTTGTCTCTGTCACACTCTGACACATTCAGTTCACTTGAAAGGATGTTAAAATAATGACACTGTAATTACATAGGAAAAGAGGATTAGATCGCTAGTGGAGATGCTGGTCTTCAAAAGGAGAAGGGTTCTTATTCTAAGATGGAGTGGGAGGGGGAGGATGTGTTTGTGGGTGGGAATGGGAGGGTGTGTTTGTGCATGGAGGAGAGGGCGTGTGTGTCAGATGCCTCCATCTCAGGCAGGTGGGAAGTAGCAGTGAGGCGTGTGGGGCTGGGGAAGAATGGAAGAGAGGTGACTGGAGGTGATGACAGATTGCTGGGCAGAAAGGCAGGTCTCTCAGCCCTCAGCCTGTGTCCTCTTCTCAGGGATGGATATGTGGACCTTAACATCCCAGATTCACAAACTCAAGCACAGCTCTACACAGGTGTGAGGCCCAGACAATGAGAGTCTACCTGGGTAGAGTCCCACACTGTTGCCCACCCAGAGAACGGCGTGGCTGCCACTTTTGGAAAGTTCTGAGAGCCAGGTGATCATGTATGAAAGTAACCTGCTCCTGTGTACGAAGTTTCAGGCATATCATTTTGCACTCCACCTCCTGAAAGCTGTCGCTGTGCAGTTTTTCTTTTCCCTCTCCCCTAAACCATAGTTAGTGTTAGGCGGAGCAAGCCATCAGTAAGCACGTTAGATTTCTGTTACCTGTCATTCCTGAATAATTGACAACAATATTAGCAATGGTGGTGGTCAGTGGTGATGTTGGTGGTACAGAGCACGTGCGGGGAATATACAATACTCACAACTTAAATATCATTCGTGTACAGCCTTGACTGGTAGCGGTGATTATCTCCATTTCACAGATGAGGAAACAGTTTCAGAAAGGTTGGCGTTTATTTGAATTTTTTTCTGTCAAACTCAAAGTTCCTTTAACAAAGACAAGTTTGCCTCCTGATGTGTGTTTCTCAATTAAAGGGACCACTTTTTTAAAAAAATGTCTTTTATTGAATGAAAGATTCTATAAATTCTGTGGTGCTTTACAATTTTCAAAAGTCTAACAAGATGACTTCATATAATCCCATGATAACCCGTTTTTTCTCCTACCTCTATATTGTTCTGGTAGAGGTGTACACAAATTGCTGGGCTGACATGTGGCATGTGTTGAAGTGGGAAGTGATGCTAGTGAAGTGGTCATGGACCCTTTCCTGAGAAGATGATGCTTGTACCAGTCATGAAGGATGGGTGAGAGGTTGCTAAGTAAATGAGATCGGATGAAACAGTAACCTAGGTGCAGAGGATACTTCCAATTATTATTTTTAAGCATTTGGCCATTTCTAATTTTTAAATATGTAGGGAAGTGCCCTTATAGAACAGGAGATCTTAATCACTCCTCTTATGAAGCTGTTTGATGAAATGTATGAACTCTTTCAGCAGAAGAATATACAGACCCACCAGTTATTATATATAATTTAAAGTTCACGAGCTCACTAAAGTGCTTCTACAACCTCTAAGTGAATCTTCTCTGATGCAGAGAGATACTTGATAAAAGAAAATAAATGCCCAGAAGTGAGAATAGAGAGCATTGTAGTAGGTACCTTACAGCTATTATGTTTAATTCCTACAGCAGTCCTGTGAAACAGGTATTATATTTACAGATTTAATTAAGACTCAGTTAAGTTAAATAACTCATGTAAGTTCACACAGATAATAAATGGCAGAGTTACGGTGAGATCCCCTCCTGAGGTCTTGAGTCTCAACCCCATGTTCCTTCTGTATACGTGACATGACCTTCCTAATGGGAACATTGCTCTAATCAGTTCTGATTTCTAACAATGAACTTACAAATGAACTTTTGCAGTACAACTGGTAGTGAGTTGCCTGCAGAGTGAAATCTCATTAATTTTGACACTCTAATCTGTCATAGCTACTAACTTACGATTTGTTAATTTTGCTGATAAACTGGGCTGGAGAGGACTTTGGAATCATCTTAAAATTGCTTTTTGAAATAATTTGTTAGGAAGATGCACCTGAAGTTTTAAGTTATGTAAAGAAACACCAAGATGTTCTCATGTAACTGAGATGCTACGTTGATGTTATCCATACAACGTAGCAGGTTTTCTTGTAGGACCTCCATCACGCCCTGTAGAAGCTCTCTGTTGTTGTGAGTTCTGGAAAGCAATGAGAGTGTATTTATCTAAACACGTTCTATACCAAATTGCTTTCACTAATCAAGCAGGACTTACCCCTATTTAGACGAATTAGTGAGGTTTTACTCAATTAGGCTTGATGTCAAGTTAATTTTTCCCCCATTAGTATAATGAAGAATTGCTGTGTTGCTCTGTTGTGCATGCTGATTGATTAAAAAAAAATGAGATTGAATGCCAATACATTTTTCTTTTGAAAAATGAGGAAAAAAATTAAGAGGTTCAAGTAAATTATTCTGGGCATCAGAAAGAGTTGCTTAATTTTATTGTGTAGAAAGCCCAGCTGCAAACCAGCACAAGCAATGGAAAAATGTAAATATATTCTGTTTCTGCTGTGTCTTTAACATCGGCTTTTTCAAGCTGTTTTTTAAAGGTTAAGTTATAAAAGATGTCCATGTCATAGACATTTGCCAAAAATAGGCCTGTTTCCTTTTCCTTTAAAGAAAAAAATTCTGCCATTTGCTCATTTGAAATATTTATGTGGTGCTATATTCTTTACATGCTACATCTTGCAGTTTGGGAATACTGGATCAAGACCAGGTGAGTAATTTTTACTCAGTGGATTGCATGAAGGAAAATTTGCCAAAGCCTGAGATGTCTTATTGTAATAAATAAAATTCATGTCCCAAGGAGAAGTCCTTGGAGAGACAGAATTTATTCTATAGTGTATTATTCCATGTAATATTTATTCTATATATTTCAAAATAAGGATCTTAAATTAGAAAAACCACAAAGTTAAAGTATCTTGCAAATGAAGTGTGGTGTTGCCAAACTGTTTTTTGTTTGATACTATCACACTCTGTAATAGAGCATTAACAGATTATCACACACACACACGCACAGACACACACACACACACACACACACACACACACACACACACACACCTATAGATATTTATCTGCTTATATATTCCCACCTGTTCGGTTTTATGTCTGAGGCAAATGTCCGGATCACTCATAGCACTTTTATAACTATTAATACTTCACTGATAATCTTAATGAATAAGAAAATAATTGAAGGAGTTCCCACCGTGGCTAAGTGGTTAACAAACCCAACTAGTATCATTGAGGACGTGGGTTCAATGCCTGGCCTCGCTCAGTGGGTTAAGGATCCAGTGTTGCCTTGAGCTGTGGTGTAGATCACAGATGCGGCTTGGATCCCAGCGATGCTATGGCTCTGGTGTAGGCCGGCAGCTCCAGCTCCGATTGGACCCCTAGCCTGGGAACCTCCACGTGCTGTGGGTATGGCCCTAAAAAGACCAAAAAAAAAAAATTGAAGATGTTTAAAAACCAGATTAAATATTCACTTTTTTAAAAAATTAATTTTTGTTGTGTATTGGATTAATTGCCCATAGGTGTCTGGATTTATTTCTGGGTTCTCCATTCTGTTCCATTGGTCTATATGTCTGTTTTTGTAGCAGTACCACACTGTCTTGTTTACTGTAACTTTGGAATATTTTCTGAGGTCTGGGAGAGTTATGACCCCTGCCTGGTTTTTGTTCCTCAGGATTGCTGTGGTAATTCTGAGTCTTTTATGGTTCCAAATTTTTGGATTGTTTGTTCTAGTTCTGTGAAAAATGTCATGGGTACTTTGATAGGGATTGCACTGAATCTATAGATTGCTTTGGGAAGCAAATGAACCATATTAACCGTGTCAATTCTTCCAGTCCAGGAGCATGGATTATAGTTGATTTACAATGTTGCATTAGTTCAGTTGTACAATAAAGTGATTCATATATACGTTTGTATAGATATATATTCATTCTTTTTATCTAGGTTATTATGGACTTTTTTTCTATGTATAATGATTTTTATTTTTTTCATTATAGCTGGTCTACAGTGTTCTGTCAATTATTACAGAATACCGAGTAGAGTTCCCTATGCTATGTATTAGGTCTTTGTTGAAAAGTGGTCACACTTAATAAATATACCATTAGGTTAAGCCAGATCATTGAATGGTGAATTTTTATTTTACTGTATGTATTCTTTTTTTTTTTTTTTTTTTTGCTTTCTTAGGGCCATACCCGTGGCATATGGAGGTTCCCAGGCTAGGGGTCACATTGGAGCTACAGCTGCCTGCCACAGCCACAGCTACAGCCACGTCATATCTGAGCCACGTCTGACCTATACCCAGCTCACAGCAACGCCAGATCGTTAACTCGCTGAGCAAGGCCAGGGATCGAACCCACAACCTCATGGTTCCTAGTCGGATTTGTTAACTGCTGCACCATGACGGGAACTCCTTGTATTCTTTTTATATATGAGATTTCAGTCCCTTTCTGAGGACCTTAGTTAATGATTCTTCATTAACATTAAGTGTTGACTTTCTCCTGTCTTTAACTTGCTCGCTGTGTTGATCAGTGGTCCAGTTTGTTTAGATCTATTGTAAGTTTGAGTTATTAGTCAAAAGAAGTGAGCACAGTGTGTGAGTTCAATTATTTTTAAAGTTTTTTTTTGTGTGTTTTATTTCTGTTATTAGATATCAGAGCATCAAAAGTAAAAAAGAATGGAGTTCCCTTCGTGGCTCAGTGGTTAACGAATCCGACTAAGAACCATGAGGTTGCGGGTTCGATCCCTGGCCTTGCTCAGTGGGTTAAGGATCCGGCGTTGCTGTGAGCTGTGGTGTAGGTTACAGACGCGGCTCGGATCCCGTATTGCTGTGCTGTGGCGAAAGCCAGCGGCTACAGCTCCTGTTAGACTCCTAGCCTGGGAACCTCCATATGCCGCGAGTGCGGCTCTAAAGGCAAAAAGACAAAAAAAAAAAAAAAAAGTAGAAATGAACAAACTTGGTTGCATCTTCTTCTATTTAGGAATTTCAGGTTGCTTAATGAGCATGACTTTATTAAACCTTTATAGCAACTCAGTGAAGGCAGATTAAAGAAAAAAAAATCAATAGCTAAAAAGCACCAATAAAGATTATCTTTGAAGTTTTAGTGAACTATGCAGGCCTGTGGTTTATGCTTAGTTCATCTACTTTTATTATTGTGTTATAAAGTACAAATCAGAAAAACTGAAGTTGGGCATTATTGATAGTTTTCTAGGCTGCAAAACAAATCTAGAAACTGTTTTACATTTGGAAATAAAATGGCAAAAATTTTACTGGGGGGGCATCATTTTTGCAGAAAATTTCTCTGAATCCCTTGTAGTTTTTATCACTTTGACCAAAATTTCAGTCATGCAACTTATACATTAAAACAACAGTGACAGAGTTCCCTGGTGCTTCAGCTGATTAAGGATTTCAGTGTTGTCACTGCTGTGGCTCAGGTCACTCCTGTGGTACAGGTTCAGTCTCTGGCCAGGGAACTTCTCCATGCTGTGGGTACGGTCAGAACAAAACGGAAGAACAACAATGGCAGTCTTAAATTGAGCCTTATTTTGTGGCCACATTTCATGTTCTGAATGACATCCTGGTCTATAGGTCAAGTCGGTAAAACTACATTAAAGGGCAGGAGGATGCTGTTCAGGTTTTCATTGTGTCACTCAGTCCCTTGTCATGTATGCTGTGAGCACCTGCCCTGTGCCAGTCTCTCTTCTGTATCCTGGAGATATTGTGGCAAATTAGACAGAAAATGTTTCTGATCTCTGGCACTCTTTTTATTCCAGTGGGCACAAAGCCCAACATGATAAGGTCGCAAATGCTGTGCAGGGAATTGATCTGTGGTGATGGGATGATGTCTGGGTGGCTACTTCAGTTTAGTGGTCAGGGACATGTTTAAGCTAAATCAGAACTGTGGGAAGCAGCTTTCTATGCAAAGATCAGAGAGAAGGTCAGGGCTGGAGAAACAGCCAGTGCAAAGTCTCCAGGGTGAGAAAGAGTTTGATGGGTTTTAAGAACTAAAAGAAGGCCAGAGTAGCTGGGGCACAGTGAATGCTGGTATAAAGTGACATGGGAGAAAATTCTACATAGAACTTTTTCTTCAAAGTGTTACTACATCCTAACATTTAAATAAGTATTGATACTCTCAGATAAGCCTCCGGTTCTAAAATTACATTTTATTAAATGTAAAAAACTCAGGAAGGGACAGTCAAAAAACAAGGATTTTTTTCAAACCATATGGTGGTCTGTAAACAACAGAGTATACGGAGTAGATTTGAAAGCCTGAGGGTGGTATTTTTTCCCCCTCAGGGACTGGGGGTATTATTTTAAGTGTGTCTGAAGTGTTAGCAAATCTCAGAACTTCCGCTTAGTGTAATCTACTCAGAACCAGAGGTACTTGAATCACTGGCACCTTCCAGGATGGAGACTGGCAACTGCAATAAAATAACCCATTATTGTAGCAATAAACTACTGAACTTAGAATTTCTTATCTGAAAGAACTTAGGCCTTTTGAGAAGTCTTCTCTGCCTTTTATTGCATGGGCTTAGGCATCAGATCATCTGGGTTCGGTGGCTTTTCCATCTCTAACCATGTGGTTCTGATCAAGCCTTTACCTGTAGTACCTGCATTACTAGTCTGTGATTAGCTGTTAGTTACTCAGCTCACGGCATCTAGGAGAGTACCTTGCAAATGATAAGCACTCGACAGTGTTAGTTGCCTTTGTTGCTACTATTCCTATTTTTATGCCCCCTTCCTACAACAATCTTCTAGAAAATGTGTAAGTCTCCTCAAGGTGGACACCAGATGGCTGCTGATAAAACTCCTCTGCCTTTTGTTGGTGGCTGGGGTGGAGGTGGACACACTGCCATCTGCTGACCAGAACGGGATTTGGCATCCCACTGCTCCATCCAGTTCAGCAAACAAGTCCCCACTCCCATGATTTTTTAAAAGAAACAGTTATCTTTCTGACTTACTTCACTTAGTATGAGAGTCTCCAGTTCCATCCATGTTGCAACAAATGGCATTATTTTTTTCCTTTTTTATGGTTGACCAGTATTCCATTGTGCATATATACCCACATCTTCTTAATCCAATCATCTGTCGATGGACATTTAGATTGTTTCCATGTCTTGGCTATTGCGAATAGTGCTTCAGCGAACATGTGAGTGCACGTGTCTTTTTAAAGAAAGTTTTGTCCAGATATATGCCCAAGAGTGGGACTGCTGGGTCATATCATAGTTTTACATATGGTTTTCTAAGGTACCTCCATACTGTTTTCCATAGTGGTTGTACCGATATACATTCCCACCAACAGTGCAGGAGGGTTCCCTTTTCTCCATACCCTCTCCAGCATTTGTTGAAGTGAGACAGAAAGAGAAAGACAAATACCATATGATATCACTTATATCTGAAATCTAATATATGGCACAAGTGAAACTTTCCACAGAAAAGAAAATCATGGACATGGAGAACAGACTTGTGGTTGCCAAGGGGGAGGGAGTGGGATGGATTGGGAATTTGGGATTAACAGATGCAAACTGTTGCCTTTGGAATGGATAAGCAATGAGATCCTGCTGTGTAGCACTGGGAACTATGTCTAGTCCCTTATGATGGAGCATGATAATTTTAGAAAAGGAACGTATATATGTATGTATGACCGAGTCACCTTTCTATACAGTAGAAAACTGACAGAACACTAAACCAGCTATAATGGAAAAAATAAGTCATTATAAATGAAAAAAAGAAACAGTTATTGAACACCTACTATACTAAACTCTGGGCTGAAATGAAAAAAAAAATCCTTGTCCTTCAGGAGATTATGATTTGGCTCCTTAACTTTAAAGAATCAGTGAGAAAACAAACAAAGAACAAAAACACTTCTGCACTTTCAGAGGATTTTGGTTTTTTAATGTAGACGAACCAGTTTGGAACTGATTAACGACCATTTTTCTATGCACGTTTCCCACAGTGTGTAAATGCCCATATGTTTGCTCTTTGGGAAGATTGGAAATAGATGATTCATGTGACAATGATTTGTGAGCCTGTCATGAGAGAAAATGTACTTTTACTGTTACCACACCTTCATTTATTCAGACAGCCAGTGTTCAGAGTGCCAGCAGTGCTAGATACTGGATGAAGAGGAGTGAAATAAGAGAAAATAAAACCGCACGTTTCCTAGAGATCATAGGCGTAGCTCGTTTGGCACAGGGGTTTCAATCCTGCCTCTGCTTCTTTCTAGAGGTGTGACTTTGGACAGTTACTTAATTTATCTCTTTATACCTCAGTTTCTTCATCTGTAAAATGGGACTACTAACCACCTAGGGGTATTGTGAAGATTTCATGACTGCACTGCTATCATCAGGATTACTTTTCTGTGCTGAGTATATCCTGTGTCTTTCATGCTCAGTTCCCCACTATCAAATTTATTTTCTTAAACTGGTGAGCAGATCTTCAGAGTATCATGTTTATGTTTTTGAGGGAGAATGAGGCCCTGGTACCCTTATCTCCTGTGTAGTTCTCACCCCTCACTCTCCACCTGCAAAGTAGAGATGGCCTCTGTTTTTCTCAGCTATTTAACAGAGACTGGGGGCTGGTTGCCTCCTCAGAGAACAGGGTTGCTCCTAACCCTCTGTTGCTCACTTTCTTTACCAGGAGACCGCCTATTTCTTGACCCTCCAAGTATGGTCCTAACTGCCTCTTCTGTCGCAGTGACTGCACTTGGCATTTGCTCTTGGCCCCCTTGTCATCTATCACCCCATGCCCCGTCACTTTCCCAAGCTTCTTGCCCTAAGAGGCCCACGTTTCTAGATCTCTGCCAGTCAGAGAGCCCGTCCTTGTCTTTTGCGGGGCTGCAAAAGTCATTTGTAGGACATTGGGTGGGATCTTCCGTATTTCTGTTCTTTTCACACAATTTGCGTCAAATGGTAATTACACCACAGGCAGCTGCTGCATAGGCCTGGCTCCTCTACCTCTCCACCCTACCCGTTTCCTCCTCTGAATTATTCTGGAAGGCTTGATGCTGAGCAATGTAAATATCCCTGCATTCGGGGGATCACTTGTTTTTCAGGAGCCCAGCAACAGATTTCTCCAGCTCACATTAGAACTTAACCAATTTCCTGGTGCCTTCTGACTCCCTCTGAGATGTCTCGGGAGCAATGAGAGTTGTGTGGGCTGGGAGTTCATTACCCAGGCTTTTTATAAGAAATCATGTCCTGCTTCTCGAATGTATCAGAGCCTTAATGCCTTCCTCATCTGTAATAACAGTAGGAATCCTTTTAGAATGGCACAAACAGTCCATTAGGATAACTGTAAATACTTAATTAGTATATATTTTAAGTTTCATTAGGAAAATAGCAGTGTAATTTCCTGAAAACCCCTTCAGATTTCTCCTGAATTATTTTTTTTCAAAACAGTAAAATGATATGGCCCCAAACTGAAAATGAAAGCCAGTGATTTCAACTCGTAAAGAGCTAAACAACTTCACTCACATTTCACAGAAGGGATGGAGGGAAAGGAAACAATTTTCAAGGTTTCTGGAAATTGTTATTTTCTTGTTAATGGTTATTTTCACTGGCAAAGAGTTATGAAAATAGTTATGAGGTTTTCCTGAAACCAAATGACTAGAGACTAAGCACATTCGAATTATATTTGGTTATATGCCTTGAAGATAAAATTTATTTCTCTTTTCTCACATGAAGTTTGATTTTGATTATAGTGAGCTGAGACTGACTTTTCAGGGCCAGAGGAAGGATAAAGAAACCACCAGCCATAAAGCCCATTGAAATCACTAGAAAATAGAGTCGTAAAAGCAAAACCCATCAAAATTTTGTTTGTTTAGTACCTTTAATTCTTTATATCTTTGTGTCTGTTTAAAACTTTTTGTGTTTCCATTAACATATATTTAATAGCATGTATAGAGTCTATGAGTGTTGTGTGCAGAATGAGCATTTGACTTTGGATCAATCATGTCCTTTCCAGAAAGAGATGACACTTTCAAGTAAGGATAAATAATAAATAGAAAAGGGGCAGTTTATCATAGTGGGGGCAAAGTATAGAACCACAGGGAACCACAGGGGAAATTCAGTAAACCTGGGGTCTGAAATAGTAGAACTGTTAGCAGTCTTATATCCAAAGGGAGCGGGGAAGGAAGAAGTTACTAGAACTGGAGGGAGCTAGTCTTGTACAGAAAACCACTGTTCAGTGGAGCAGTGATCTTTAATTAGGGACATAGCCCAGCCTAAATTGCACCTCGGGGAGGGGGCCTGAGGGATATATACTCTGGTCTCCTCTTGTCTTCTTTCCAGTTTTCTGTTAGAGCACTTTGTTTAGAACCAACTAGAAGCCAGGAGCACACGAGCCCTTTGATTAGGTTCATGCAGGTCGGAGCAGAGAGCTGGGAAAATGGCAGGAAAAGGGTGGACAGTGGATCTGAAAGAGGAAATGAGTAATCTCTGGTGTATTCCACCACCCCTCTTTGTTTCCTCCTGTCAGCCTCCACTCTCCTCCTTCATCAGGGTTGGACATGCATGTCCCCAACGCAGGGGATGCACATCGTCCTGCCAACTACCAGTCACCCCTGTGCCATATCAGCTCAGTGATATCACAGCCTGGATCCAAAATGTTGGCCACCTCCAGTATTCTCTTTGTAAAACACCGGGGGGCATGGCAGCCGGAGTGGGGGGGGGGTGGGCAGAAGGAGTAAAGAGGCAATTGAGGAACACAAATGTAAATTATAGATGCTCCTTGCTTCTAGGGCTGGTTATAAGGCCCGAGTGGTAATTACAGCTACCTCATTCTGCTTTACGTTCTCTGCTTACCTCACTGTCTTGTGTCAGCTGCACGGGCGAGGTCCTTTTCCACTTGGTGTCCCAGACCTTGTGAGTCATGGGTGGTACTGCCGTCACTGAGCTTGCTGTTCTCAAATGGAAAGGGGGTACTGAGAAGTGCTCCACTGAATTCCCTGAGCTTCAAGCACTGTTCTTGTGCTTTTTCTGTAGCAGAAACTCAGGTCCTCCTAGTCGTTCAATGCCATTTTCCTAGCCACTGTGGTACTTCCTCATGGACTTGATGGTTTAGGAACCTAAAGACCCCTAAGTTTCCAGGGATTAGTCTCTGTTTCCAATGAATCCAGAAAATGATCATCTTTCCTCCTCAGGACCTTCAAATCCATCAAGTCTAATGTTTTGGAGACAGCAAGCAGGTATTCCTTAAGTGGATTATTGGGTGTAAACATGAGATGGGCCACCCTAACCTCGTCCTTTGATTTCTGGATCTGTGCATCCTCCAAAGCTCCCTGGATATCTGGCTGAAGTTTGAATCTTGGATGCTCCTTTTTGAACTATGAATTCCAACAACCTAGAGATTCTTTTATTTATATTTCTGTCTTCTATTCTTAGCACAGTCCCTACCTGCTATAAAATAGGTGTTCAGTAAATAAGGAGCCTAATCCTAACGCCTCCTGTGTGACATTGAGCAAGTTATTTATATGCTTGGATTGTCATTCTCCTCATCTCTAAAATTAGGATACCAATATCTAATATCTATTCTGTTTTCCTCATGAGGATGTTGTAAAGGTCAAAAGAAAATGAAGACTCTAATATATGGAAGCACTTTGTAAACTGTGAAATGCTGAATATGCAAGGTATTACTTTACATCTTTTTTTTTTTTTTTTAATGGCTTCACCTGCAGCATATGGCAGTTCTCAGCCCAGGGGTTAAATATAAGCCACAGCTGCAGCAATATGAGATCCTTTAATCCATGACACTGAGCTGGGATCAAACCCACACCTCCACAGCGACTTGAACTGCTGCAGTTGGATTTTTAACCCTCCACACCCATGGCAGGAACTCCAAGCTATTACTTTACATCTTTTTTCTTCTTCTTTTTAATGCAGCACCTGTGGCAAATGGAAGTTGCCAGGCTAGGGCAGGGCTGCAGCTGCAGCCATAGCAAAACTGAAATGGAACCGAGCCACATCTGCAACCTACGCCTCAGCTTGTGGCAAACGTCAGATCCTTAATCCACTGAGTGTGGCCGGGGATCAAACCTGAATCTTCACAGACACTACGTGGGGCTCTTAACCCACTGAGCCACAACAGGAGCTCCTTGCTTACATCTTAAAGATTCCTTTCTTCCTCTACCCACTTAATGATCTGATTCATATAAACTTATTAACCCAAATTCCATACTTTTCATGGTAAGTTTTACCTTCTGGCTGATTAATCCTCTGATTTTCACACACTTTGAACTCCAGTAGTTGAAAGTTCAATAGCTTTCATCAAGCATCCTTTTTAAAAGTTTTCTTTTTTTCTTTTTAATAAGTTACTGCACCCTCTCAGTTTTCTAAAGCTCTTTTTTTAGGTAGATTTACTTTTTCTCCCATTTTCTCTAATGATCTTTTTTTTTTTTTTGCATAGAAAGTTAGTTTGTTTTATTTTATTTATTTATTTATTTTTTTTGCATTATAGCTGGTTTACAGATTTCTGTCAGATTTTCCAACTGCACCATGTGGTGACCCGATTACATGTACATATATGGATTTGTCACATGTAATTAGATATAGTTCCCCATGCATTACAGTTGGAGCTCCTTGCTATTCCATCATTAAAGCATTAGTTATCCCCACTCCCTCCC
>PVHT020000254.1:1839343-1864704 GCA_004024745.2 Catagonus wagneri | reverse complement strand
TTTCTCTCTCACCTTTTTTTTTTCTTCACTTGTTCTACCCAGTTATTTCAGGGGTTTCTTGCAGTTTTTGGAGGTTTAAATTGATCAGCATTCAGATGATGATTTGTCCAACTTGTTTTATATTTAGATGCGTTTTTTGATGTATTTGTGGGAGAGGGTGAGTGCGACCTCTTACTCCTCCGCCATCTTGCCGCCTCTCCTCTAATGATCTTGATCAGTATTCTCCTGAATTTGTTCAAGGGTCATCATGAGAAATCTTTAGTCTTGCACACTTGTCTCTTAGTTTTTGTTTTTCTTCTTTGTAATAATGCTGTGTTCAACTTTAACTTTGTTAGGTAAATGATCTATGTGACATAATAATAACATCTCATGGAGCTCTTAGCAGTTTATAAACATCTCATTTCATTATCGCAACAGTCTTATGAAGTTGTCGCCCCCATGCTACAGATAAGAGATCTGAAATCATATGCCAAGTAATTTTTTGGATGGGGACTTAAGTTTTTTAAAAAGCATTTTTAGTTCATATCAAAATTGGGAAGAAAATACGGAGATTTCCCATATAGCCCCTTCTCCCACATTTGCATAACCCCTTCCATTACCAACATCCTTTACCAGGTCAGTACCTTTGTTCCAATTGATGAACCTACATCGACACATCATAATCACCCAAAGTCCATAGTTTACAGTTCACTCTTGGTGTTGTATATTCCAGGGGTTTGAATACATGTGTAATGACATGTATCTGTTATTGTAGTATCATAGACAGTGTTTTCACTGACCTGAAAATTCTCCGTACTCCATCCACCCATCCCTCTCCCTTTCCCGCCCCCTGGCAACTATCCATCTTTTCACTGTCTCTGTTGGTTTGCCTTTTCCAGAATGTCATATTGTTGGAGTCATATAGCATGGAGCCTTTTCAGACTGGCATTTTTCACTTAGTGATATGCATTTAAGATTCATCCATGTCTCTTTGTGGTTTGATGGCTCATTCTGGGGAGGGTATAACAATATTCCAATTGTCTGGATGTATCACAGTTTATTTATCCATTCACCTAGTGGAGGATATCTTAGTTGCTTCCAAATTTTAGCAATTAGGAATAAAGATATGGTAAACATCTCTGTCTGGGTTTTTGTGTGGACATAAGTCTTCAACTTCTTTGGGTAAATACCAAGGAATATGATTTCAGGATCATGTAGAAAGAGTATGTTTAGTTCTGTAAGAAACCGCCAAACACTCTTCCAAAGTGGCTGTACCATTTTCCATCCCCACCAGCAATGAATGAGGGTTCCTGTTACTCCCTATCCTTGCCAGTATTTGGTGCTGTCACTGTTTCTGTGTTTGGCCATTTTAATAGGTGTGTAGTGTTATCTTGTTTTAGTTTTCATTTCCCTGGTGAAATATGATGTGTAGCATCTTTCCATATGTATATTTTCTCTCTGTATGTCTTCTTTGGTCTAGTAAGTGCTGTTAAGGTATTTGGGCCATTTTTTAAAATTGTGCTGTTTATTTTCTTATTGTTTAGTTTTAAGAGCTCTTTATGTATTTTCTTTTACAGTCCTTTATCAGAGGTGACTTTTGCAAATATTTTCTTGCAGTCTGTGGCTTATCTTCTCATTCTATTGACATTGTCTTTTGCAAAGCAGAAGTTTTTAATTTTAATAAAGTCCAGGCCATTAATTATTTCTTTCATGGATTGTGCTTTTGGCATCGTATCAGAAAAGTCATGGTCATCTAGGTTTTCCCCTGTGTTATCTTCTAGGAGTTTCAAAGTTTTGCTTTTACATTTAGGTCATTTTTATGATGGGTGTATATACTTTTCATTTCCTTTTCTTGTTTTACTGGTTAGCTAGGACCCAAGTAACTTTTTGAAGGACACAGAGGGTCCTTCAGAATTGTTACTTAAACTCATATCCATTTGGTGCCAAAGCCAATACCCTTTACGGAGTAAGCTAGCTTCCATTCAGTGCTCCTTTCCTTAACTCTCACCCTCCTTTTTTTTTGCAACCTCTTAAAATAGTATTTTATTATTTTTATTTATATTTCATTAATTTCTCTTTTATGGGCATAGATTTTATGTTTCTTTGCATGTAATTTTCATCTTTTGTTTTCATTTCTACTTGCATTTGCCATCGTTATTGTGTTATTAAGTAGGTTGCTACTTTACTTTTTGACTTGGCTTAAAAAAAAAAAATCAGAGTTCCTGCTCTGCAAAATTCTGTCAGCATGGGATGTGGAATTTAAAATTTAACTTTCACTTGCAATTGTTGCTTGCTTTTATCTTCTTATCAATAGAACATATAGACAATACACCATAAAACCATTTTTATTAATCATGACTCACCTTGCCTCCCCCAATGCAAAGTGTGGTCTGACAGTGCTCACGCTGATCTTTGAAGCCATTATCCCAATAGAGTTTCACTTAGTGAGGATTTGCCGTCTTTTTAATGCGAACCAAACCTGGCAGGCAACCTCCTTTTCCAGCTTTACCTTATTCACTGAAGATAGCTCCAGAATCATCACAGGTTCTCTTTTCCCTCTTGCTGGTTCTCACCCCATGGCTTTAGGGTTTTGTTTTCGGAGTACTGAAATAATATAAAATACGTTAAAAAATTCAGATCATCCATAAAAGATAAAAGAAAAACCCAAAGGTTATCCACAGCACTGTCTCCCAGGGAGAACCATGATTAGCATTTTTGTATAAAACTTTCCAAGTATATTTATGCTTGATCATCATAGAATTATAATAATAGTTTTTACAAAAAGGTGTCAACTAGATATACTGTTTACATATATAAACAGTGTACACACAAACACACACACACACACACACACACGCCCATGTTTACCTCAGTACTATGTTTTGGGCATCTTTACATGTGGAAAAGTATAGCTATTCATCATCTCTACTACTCTGCATAGTATTTCATTGCAGGTGAAAGCCGTATTTATATGATCTATCTTCTACGAAGGATAGCTAAGTCCTTGTTCTTTTCTCATCTTCCTCCTCTTCTTCCTTGCCCTCCTTCTTGTTCTTCTTCCTTTCCCCATCCTTCTTATCCTATTTTGGTTTCTCTTCTTCTTCCCACCTCATGACACTCCACCTTCTCCTTGCCTTCCTCTTCCTCTCAGACCCTCCTTCTCTTTTTGGTCTTCTACCTCCTTGCTTAAATAGTAAGCAAACTTGCTTTCTTCATTTTGTTTTCTTGGTACTTTCTTTTCTGTTACTTTTTGCTTCTTCCCTTCTGTACTTCCATTGGGATTCTACTTAATTCTTGTCAGAGCCAAGCAAGAACTCAGTTCTCTTGAATTTCAGACTGATGGTCTTTTCACTAGATTGAGTTGCCTTATCATGGCTGAGGTTAGAAATAGCCTCACATTTAGTGTACAGGTCAAACGAGAGAAATCAAGCAAGCAGCAGCAACAAGGAAAAACCAAAAAGAAAGGGAAAGAGAAGAATACTCCTTAATTTAACTAGAGGGAGTTGAATTTAGTGTTCTCTCTGCTTATTAACTTTGTTCCAGCTGAATTAAAAAAGAACCACTTGTGTTTGCCTACTTTCATTTGTTCCAAGGCTATGAAAATTATGTAACTCTTAACCTACCCAACAGTGTCATTTGAGACCTAAGCTTATAGAGCTAAAAGAAAGCATAATAAATAGAGTCAATAATATCTGTACTCAGAGGTAAGAGAATCATTCCCTGATATATTAATTTAATTTTGGGGGGGAATGAAAGGAGTTTGTGTATAGACTCTGTATGAAATATCAGGTAGTCAAGACTTGGTCCCTTAATCTTTTCCCTAAATCATCATAAGTAAATAAGGAAATTATAAATACATTTTTAGGTAAACCAAGTTGGAAGAGGAAAACAAGTGGCCTTATTAAATATATCTTGGCAATAAACTTTTGCAAAGCTAAGGTTATTTCCTCTGTGGCTTTTCTCATGACTACCTTTGTTTCTCCTTTGGCAGTAATTGTTTCCTGATCCGGGGCATTTCTTGCCCAGGCCACCTATCTGACATGTACTAAGTCATGGTTATTTATTATATTAGCTATATCAATTATTAAATTAATTAAAGAAAGAGGCAATTAGATTGAAGTGGCTCTAATGACATATGTAAGCCATCCAACATTTAAGCCAATAAATGCCTCTGAGTTACAAAATCAAAACATAAGGACAGTCATTTGCAAACAGCCGGCTAGGCTTTAAGCTATAGCCACTTGATAACTTACTTGTTTTGCTTCTGCCTTTTCTTTTTAAAAGTCACTCCCTGTACTTCCTGTTGGTGGAGTGCTCCTAACCACTTCCGGATTGACACTGCCAGATTGGAATTGATTCTCCCTCAGATAAGCTCTTCAAATTTTTATTCGCCTGAGTTTATGTTTTCACACTATATGGTAAAAAGACTGCATTTTAAGACCAGATGGAATTCTTTTTATGCCTTTTAAAGTAGAAGGAGATTAAACACTATTCCAACGATGCTTCACTTGATTAGAAGAGTTTTTGAGAGAAGGGGTGTTCTTGTGAATCGCCTTCAGACTTAATCACAAACAAGAAGTGTTCCCCTTCCCCTGCCGTGAGTTTGGAATAGTAGAACCGTTACCAGGAAAAGCCCACTTATTTCCTTTGTATTCCTAGTAAGCTAACCAGCTTTTCTGTGCTTTAGATGATAATAGTAGTACTCACACTGATGGTAATTGCAGTTCTTAACTCATAGAATGGTTCTAAAGGAATTAAATAACTAAAGTGCTTAGAACAGTGGTCGGCATGAAATAAATACCATATCCTTGCTATTATTATTTCTACCACTACTGTGGCAACAATAACAATTTTCCCTCCTTCCATATTGATTTAAGAATATATTGGCTCCAAATGACTTTTGGGTGTTTCTACAAACAAACATCCCTCAGGAGTTTTTTGGTGGCTCAGCAGGTTAAGGATCTGGTGCAGTCACTGCTGTGGCGCTGGTTACAGCTGTGGTGAAGGTTTGATCCCTGGCCCAGGAGCTTCCAGATGCTGCAGGCATGCCACCTCCCCCACCCCACCCCACCCCCCCAAAAAAAACTCCCTCAAAGATGAAGATTTGTCACAAATGAACCAGTGAAAAGATGCGTGGCAATATCTAAAGTCAGTCCCGAGAGAGCAGTCCCCACAGTGTTTTGAGCCGTGAAGTGACCTCAGAGTAAATGTATAACCTCTCAAGGTAGTCCTTCTCAGCTGATATGTGTTGCACATTTTTAAAAGTTGGACATATGATTTACATTTTGTTTCTGCAAAATAAATCCACTTCTTGAAGACAGAAGCAGTATTTTCCACTTCTGTGCCCTTCCCATAGCATGCAGCACACACTGATGTACAAATTGAAGATGCTCAATAAATATGTTGATTAGTTGCTGAGGTAGAGCTGAGGGGAGGAGAATTAGGAATAAAATGTTCTCTAGTTAATTGCAAATTGCTTCCCTACTTAAAAATGAATTTGCATTTTATTATCTTTTCCCACAGTTTCTGGAAAATGCTTCAATTTGCATTTGTCATTTGATTTGATGCATTTCTATAATTTTTTTGGAAATTTAAATTCTTACAAAGGGTTCACTGTAGGATTTTCTATTTTTATTATTGTTTCAAAGTGGAAAGAAGTGTTAGCATAAAGTCAAGCCTGTTCCAATCACACTTCATGGAATTTGTTAAGAGAATCATTGAACTTTAGAGCTCATAGGGACCACGTCATTACAGCCTAAACACCCAACACAGCACCTGAAAGACACTGGAAACTTAACAAGTCATTAAAAAATAAACGAATCATTCAGTGTACTCTCTTCACTTCACAACTGAAGAAGCTGAGGCCCAGATTACTTGCTCACAGTCAACAGTGGCAGAGGATAGATTAGGATAAAAGTTCCTTGACGTCATTGTGCTTTAAACGTGGATTTCACATTAAATTACAACATGGAAAATATTTTACATTTGGTCTTTGAAAAATTACCTTAAAGTATGTGAGTATATCAAATCCTTAGGCTAATATCTGTTACATTTTAGGAAGGCAATAGTGAGAATTTGTTCATGCAAGTCAAAAGGTTTGTTAGATGGGGAAACCAAAGAAAAATGTCTTTTAAGGGGTTTGTTCAGGGCCTGTCAATCTATTCCTTTCCTTTCTCCCTATTGTAAGTTTTTTCTTCTGTTCTATAGGGTTAGGGATTCCTATCCACCATGAGAGACTTTCTGTTGGAAACATTTGTCTCTCTCAATAAATAACACATCTCCTACTTCTCTGTATCTCTTAGACTCCCAAGAAATGGTGGCTATCCTGTTGATTATTTTCTGTTATTTTACAGGATGGAAAAAAAGAGTCAAATTGCTGTACCTGTTTGAAGGGGCCGAAACTCTCAGAAATAGGAACAATTGCCTGGATGATAACACTCAGTGACGCCCTCCACAATTTCATCGACGGCCTGGCCATTGGGGCCTCCTTCACTTTGTCTCTTCTGCAGGGACTCAGCACTTCCATAGCCATCCTGTGCGAGGAGTTCCCTCATGAGCTGGGTAAGGCGCTCTGCGCACCTTGTCAGACATGGTTACTTCTTGGTTTCAGGGGAGGGAGACATTTCAGATGACACGCTCTTAAAACTCCTGCTGATGTTTTAAAAAAGAATATGTATGTGTATGTGTAACTGAATCACTTTGCTGTGCACCTGAAACCAACACAGCATTGCAAGAGAAATAAAAAAAAAGTCCTGCTGATGCCTCAAAATGGAGGAGTCCTTTATGGACAATGGTGATTATCTTTTATCTCATCCAAATTTAGAAGAAAACTATTCACTTAATGTGTTCTTCTCCTTCTAGGGGACTTTGTGATCCTCCTCAATGCAGGAATGAGCACTCGACAAGCCCTGTTATTCAATTTCCTTTCTGCGTGTTCCTGCTATGTTGGGCTAGCTTTAGGCATTTTGGTGGGCAATAATTTTGCTCCAAATATCATATTTGCACTTGCTGGAGGCATGTTCCTTTACATTTCTCTGGCTGATATGGTAAGAATTTTTAAAGCTTTTACCTTGTTTTATTAAAATTTGGAAAGAAACATTTCAGTTATGAAGTAATGTAGTAATATAAAATATTCAGTTATGTAGTAATATAAAGTATTCCTAGTCTAGCAGATAAGTCTTTTTGAGTAGTTTGTACTAATAGTGATTTGAAAGTGACTTTCATTGATTGTTTGACTTAGGATCTCATAGATAGGATGAAATGACTTACTTTGGCTGAAGTAGAGATGTTTTACCAGGTGTTTCATCTTGTGGGCAAAGCTTGTATTCTGCTGTAGAACTTTTTACCCCTCTTTCGTAAAGATGTCCCATTTGGAAGGAAATAACTTGTTAGAGTAAATAGCATTTTGTTATTTCAAAGTTCTAAACAGTGAGAGCATGTTGGGTTAAACTAAAACTGGCAAATTAAAATTGGGTGATATTTACTTGGGTCAGGATATATTTGCATCTATGTTTATGTCTATGTTGTATCTGTATTTCTGTTTATGTGTGTAAGAGAAAATATCAGTGGTCCTGTGTATTTTCAGATAAATCATGGACAGCTTTCTAGAATATGAGGATGTGCTAAGTGTGCAGATCAAGGAATATTTCCTTTGCATTTGGAACTAAGTATATATGATATACGTAATTTAATAATTTAACTTCCTTTATCTGCATTCTTAATTTCAAATGACAACTGTCTAACTGTGGTCATTGTTCCGTGCAGACCCTTGTTAAGAGCAAGGATTTCATATCTTAGAACCATCACAGCATTTATGTTTTTCTTTACAGAATAAATGCCTCATTACTGTATTTATTCTTGGTCATCCACTTCTTTCTCTGATCTAAGAACAGAATCTATTAGAGGTATTCAGCTTAAAGAAATAACACCAATCAATGATGCTGTATATACTTCAGCAGTATTGCCTTTTTCAGAATGTTTTCACAACTTCCATCCATTTTTATCCTAGTAATAATTTTCTTAAATTAGGCATATGGATTAACTGTGGTTTCTGAAGACCTCTTGGATTCTCTGGTACAATGCACCACTGTATATATACCGCCGCATATAACTTCCACTGTATTTAGTAGATGTTATATGCCAAGAAAGGGTAGATTTTAAGTGTAGAATTCAGGGTTTTAATCTCTTCCATTGCAAAACAATTGTTATAGTCTTCAGTTCTAGAATAGCAACAATTTATTTAAAAACCTTGAGGTTTTGTGAGGGGTAGAGAAAGCAAAGGAATCAAACTGAAGAGAACAGGAATTATATATACATAGTGATTTCTAAAAATTTCTTTAATCAGCCACTATTGATTGATATTTCTGTACCAGCCCTGGGAATTGGTAAGGCATTGTGCACCCTGGATTGGACAAAAAGGCACAGTCCTTGTTTTCCTGAGGCTTCTATCTACAAAGAGGGAAATCTGAAATGCAGCAAACAAACAAAGCCACACAGATGATTATATCATTACAGATAAAAAGAACTGTGAAATGAAAGGAAGAGCAATACATATGATGAAAAATGTTAAGAGGGGGGAATCTAATGCAAATTAGGAGGACCTCAGAGAAACCTTCCTAGGAAAGTATGATTTAAGCTGAAACCTCAAAGATTTAGCTCATTGAAAAATTTGATGGAAAGGAGTTCCAATAGAGGTTTTGATGGCTGTGAAGATTTTGAGGATGGAAAAAGGGTAGATGCATTTGAGGTCCTATGAGGATGATGTGGATGGATCAGAGAGAATAAGGGGGGGGAGAGAGGGAGAGAGAGGGAAGGAGAGAGAATGAGGAAGGGAGAGATACTGAGAGAGGGAGAGAGCGATTGAAGGAGAGAGAGAGATGATAGAGAGAGAAAGAAAGACCTAAAATGAAGTAAATTCCATCCCACTGATTAACTCACCTAGTATTTTTCTTCTTGTTGATGTCAGGGCTAGATAGCGCTATTATGCTCTCTGTACGAAAATATTTCAAACACTGGAAGAAATGATCATCCTCTCCCACCCCCACAGGAAGCTGTAAATGACTGTTTTATGTTTTACCACAAGATGGCAACAGTTATCTAATAATATATCTTTCCTCTAGTTTCCAGAGATGAACGATATGCTGAGAGAAAAGGTAACTGGAAGGAAAACCGATTTCACCTTCTTCATGATTCAGAATGCTGGCATGTTAACTGGATTCATAGCCATTCTGCTCATTACATTGTATGCAGGAGAAATCGAATTGGAGTGATAGGAAATGAAAGGTGTGTTGTTAATGGGAACATTTAATAAATAAAACAACTCCAAAGGGATTTTTAAGCTGATGCTATTTAGACCAAAGATAATTTTGTTTTCAACTGTAAGTCAGGAAAACTGATTATTGGTTTCAGATCTGTGAAATAAGCCATTATTTGTTGTTAAAAATACTTCAAAAAGCTTTCAGTTCCAGACTGAAGAGCCTGATGTATGAGACTGTCAGTAAAGACCCACTTTTTTATGTGTCATGCCTACTAAAAGTCATCACAAAACGAGATATGCATTCTGTAATCATTTAGACACCAAGACCTGGATAAAAATACAGAGTAGACGGTAGAATCCTTTAAACCTCTATGGTCGGATCAAATGTTCAAATAGTTTCAGAGTGGTTTTCTTTCAATTAATTTGTTCTAGTGCTTTCACGAGCAAGTACATCAAAATGCGGAAGAGGGTGAAAATGTATACAACATGGATAGAACTGATTTCAAGGCCTTAAGGAACACAAGAGAGAAAGATTGCTCATAGCTTTTGTTTTGTTTTATGTTTCAGTTAGGGACTTGTAGGATTTAAAAAAAAACGTTCTAAAATAACATGAATTGTGAAACAGATTCACAAAACAGGAAAGTTTTGTTAGCCCTACGAAGTTCAGACCCTGTCTGATATTTTATCTCTAAGTGAAAACTCCACCAGATTCCATAAAAAGCCAGAATCGCTTTCTCACGACTTAAGCTGTGGTTATACCACAGCAAATGGCAGTATAGTATGTAAAGCTGGTGACAATTCAGGTTTTGGTATCCAAATATCCAGTGTGTTTGCTTTGTAATTTATAGAAAGAAATTGAATTTAATTTTAAGCAATTTACTTTTAAAGATGAATACAACTATTTAGCGGAGGCTGTTTAAATGCAAAATAACAGCTGGATGGCTGTATGTCAAAGACTCACTGACTTAAGAAATATATGTTCCTAATGGGTGATTGAGAAACATTCAGGCAATACTTCTTCTGTGTTCAGTCTAGATTTTTCCTATATGGTATTCCTTGCAAAAAAATAAAAAAAGGTTCTACCCACTGTGGTTATTTTTCTACCATTTATAAAAGTTAGAGCCTGTTTATTCATTTAGCAGGTACGGAAATTTGGCCTACAATTGAACATCCCAAACCTAATTCACACTCCCGAGTCTCTTAAGGAAAGATTTGATAGTGAGGAAAATGATTGATAAAAGCCAACGGTGATCTCAAGAATTACATTTTCCCACAGGCCATGAAGTGGTGTCACATAGCAGTAATGCAGATGTGAAGAATATTTAACATGTGTGTTAATATTAACATGTGTGTTAATGTACATTTCGCTCTATGACTGACAATTAAAAATATTGTTTGACCAGACAGTAAACACCTTTGAAACCATGTATTGTGTTATTCATTATTCATTTTAAGATGTTATCTTCCTACGTCACAGCTCACGGCTACGCCAGATCCTTAACCCACTGAACGAGGCCAGGGATCGAGCCCGCAACCTCATGCTTCCTAGTTGGATTCGTTTCCACTGCGCCACAATGGGAACTCCAAGATATATCTTTTTGAGTGGCTTCCATGCACCTGGTTTTATGAGGGAGAGACATTGATAGGAAATTGATGATGTGTTTCTTTCAAAGATACTCAGCAAATAAATGCCATAAAGATTAATCATAATTCATTAAAATCAGTAAACATAGAATCTATTTTTATTATTTTACCTGTTTACATTCAGTCTTAAGGAATAATCTTTATCTCTTTAAAGCACAGATTGTGTATCTGGATTAAGCTATTGCCAACATGATGTTAAAACAAGATAGTTTAACAGACTCTCATTTGGTGTTAATAGACTCATTTGCTGTAGATCATTGTGTATGTGGGCTGTCTAGGTGCTTCATATTACTCTTTCCATGCATTGATCTTTTGGCCATTTTCCTCAACTAGGAGGAGAACAGAGGCAGTAGGGCATGAAGATTCAAAAAGCCAAAACAAAATTGCTGCTTATTAGAGGCTACGGTTCCAGGTAGAAGGAGGATATGGGAATCCATGATTAAATTTAAATGATCTTAGATAACAAAATGTAAACCTGTTAGTCAACATGTCTTATACCGAGACATTTCATTGTATCAGTTGAATATTCTGTAATTTCAGGCTTTAAAGATGCTACTATGACAAATCAAACATGATTTCAATGAAGTATATGGGGGTGTATACTTTTATTTTTGCATTATTGAACTTTATAACAATGCTTACTAATTTGACATTTTTAGAGTACTGAATCAGACCCGGTCTTTGTCTTTTTAGGCTGCTATCGCAAAATACCACAGACTGGGTAGGTTATAAACAACTGAAATTTATTTCCTACGGCTCTGGAAGCTGGAAGTCCAGGATCAAGGCATTGGCAAATTTGGTGTCTGGTTTGTAAATGGCACCTTCTCCCCATGTCCTCAGGTGGTGGAAGGCAAGGGCTCCCACTGGAGCCTCTTTCATAAGAGCACAATCCTATTCATGACCTAAGTAGTTCCCAAACCCCTTACCTCCTAATATCATCATCTTTGGGAGGTAAGATTTCAACATATGAGTTTTGGGAGGACATAAACATTCAGAACATAGCAAGACTTCTGTTACCATACTTGTATGGAGTAAGAACTCATTGAAGAATCTGAAGAGCCCAGGCTTACTTCAGGTTATTTTCATGTTCATAGGTCTGCTGATGAGCTGATCCAGGTTGGGTCACCTTTGAGTCATACGGCAAAGGGCGTAGATGTGCAATTCTCATACAGGGGGAGAGTGAGGAATACAAATGGGTTCAATCTACCTTATGAAGATTTATTCTATCATTTACTTAGTAGAAAATATCTAGTTAAAATTCACCCAAAGCTTCTAGAATGACTTCCATGTTTGAACTTTAATATTTATCCTGATACCTTTTGATGAGAATGTTATCTTCTTTCCTTTACTGGTGCAAGTTATTGTGTGTAGATGTGTGACTATCACACTGGTTTGCTTTAATTCAGGATAATCTGTGTTTCTTCATTTCTCAAGTCTAACCCTGCCGTGTTCATTTCTATAGCAGTTGCTTAGTGGAGCCAACGCGCAAGTCCAGTTGTGTAAGGGTCCCTGAGAAGCATTTCACAGTGACCTCTAGATACCTAATATTTCTGACCTACCACAACTAAAAGGGGATCTTTACCTAGGAGCTTAAGTTTTTGAAAAGGGAATTAGTTAGGAACAACCAAAACAGCACTACAAGTTCACCAGGTAATTAGTATAGGTGTATTAACAGAACAAATTATTGATGGCTTGCGCCAGGGAAAACTTAACCGCCAATCTGTCCTCCATGCTCTGGTGGGCATCATCTTCCTTTGGGGCTCATTTTGTTTTTTAGCAGTAGTCTGATTTCCAGACTCCCTCTGTATTTATTTAAGGTCCATTTCAGTACAAGAGGTTCTAACCCTGCAATAAATATATTCCTCAACACTGATGTTGTCACAGCTGCTTTTGTACTGGCTCCCAGCCTTCCCCAGCTGTGGCTGCAATAGCGGTGTTAGATCGCTTTTCTCTTAGCTTCATTTCTGTGCTGAGTGAGCAGGAAGCTTTCTCTCATGGTCATTTAACTCATATTGGAGGCTCCCAACTTCTTTGTGTCTCATAATCAGTAACTTTATTGATGATGTTTCCGATAAGGCAGCAGAAGAAATAGAAAACTCCGCATACCTATTTCATTAATTCTAAGACAGGTATTCCCCCACCCCACCCTTTTAATATTTCTGAAGGGCGTGCTAGAATCCCTGGCAACCAGGTGGTATTGTTGAGGAACTTAGAGCTGCATGAAAATGAAAAATCATCTGTAGGAATCTGGTAAGTTCAGGAAAATGCCACCATCGTTGTGTTTAAGATTCCATGGCCTAGAACAAGAGGTGCGTAAACATGTTAGGTTTTCTCTCGTTCCTCTAAACAGAGTGTGGGAGCAGCAGTGCAGGGCTGGCATGGCGGGTCCATTGGCTTTGGGAACCCAAGCTCCTTTGACTTGTAATCTTTGGCTTTTGGTTTCAAGATTACTTTATGTTCTGAGATGTTTGCTGGAGAGATCCCACCGGAGAGTCTGAATTCCACAGAGCAGGAAGGAGGAATGGATAGAAAGGCAAAACGTTCCCATGCAGCTCTTCATCCCCCTTAAAGGAGCTTTTTCAGAAGTCACATACAACAATCTCCACGTGCATTCATGTACCAGATTTATTCACAGGCCACACCAACTTGTAGGAGAAGCTAGAAAATGTTGCTTTTTTTTAGGGGTGAATCTGCGACACATGGAAGTTCCCGGGCTAGGGGTCCAATTGGAGCTGCAGCTGCCCTCCTACACCAGACACAGCAAAGTTTGATCCAAGCCGCATCTGCGACCTACACCACAGCTCATGGCAATGCCTGATCCCCAACCCACTTAGTGATGCCAGGGATCAAACCCACGTCCTCATGGATACTAGTTGGATTTGTCACCTCTGAGCCACAACAGGAACTCCCTGGGAAATGCTGCTTTTAGCTGGGTACAGTACTACCAGTAAAGTCAGGGTTCTGTTTCTAAGAGGAGGCAAAGAATGGATATGGGTAAACTGGTGGCTGTGTCAGATAAAGACAGCCTTGCATCTGGTTCACGTGGGGAACTTATTATTCTAGATGGTTCTGACAGCCAGTTCAGGGAACTGCTTTAGGAATTCTTATGTTTCTTTCAGATTAATTCTTTGACACTTTTACCACTTAAATTTTACTGGCCCACATGGCCCATCTTACCTTACAAACGGTATTGTTCATACATATTTGTACTTTCTAGTTTCTCTATCTCAGCCTGTTGTGAGTATTATTTATTTACCTTGAAGTCATTGTGTGTTTTTCACTGGATGGTCTAAATGCTAAAGAAACAGACAAAACAACTTCAAAGCAAAACAAAAAAGCCACTCTTTTTCTATAGGCTTTGATCTTTCTGTTTAAAACTCTTCTAATTACTGGGCTCAAGCCCAGAAATGTGAAACTAAATACTGTCTGCGGGAATTGGCAAAAATAAATTTTAAAGATCATTAATTTTTTCTTCTCTCTATGGATCATTGCCACTACATAGTATAAGCAAAGTCGGATCAACAGTGCTATCTGATTTTTGTGGGTAATTAAATGAGCTACAGAGGTGATGTTTGTTCCTCGGTGGTGACTAAAGGAGAGGGTAACATCTGATGCCACTGAAATGCTTCAGTGCTAAAGATGGCTTCAGTCTGCAATCTAAACAAACTGAGCCCAGAAGAGATAATGGTGTTGAAATAATATTCTACATATAAAACCATGGTTTTTAAATAACAGGAGTAGGATAGCAGAAAGAGTAACTCATATGCTTTGACAAGGCATGCAAAAATCAGACTTTTTAGATAACTTCACAGAAGATGTTTTATGTAGGATATGAATCTAGGCCATACTTCATACACCACGTGTTCTCAGAAAAATACAGTTTCTTAGCAACCATCACCTGGGTGTCTAGTTATTACTTGATTTTTATAGACACCTGGCTTTTTTTAGGCACATGCATCACTAATACTTAGGCATAATATCCAGGGTTAGTGTTAGAATAATTACACTTTACTTTCTTTCAAAGAATACTTTGAAAATCATTCAAGCTTTAGCTCTTTTAAGAAATAAGGTAGGCCACTGCAGAGAATGAGAAAACGAATTCTGAGCTTGTTCTCTTGTGAACAAATGAATTCATTCATTTATTCAATACAACATATACTCAATATTCTTGATTCCAGGCCTAGAGGATACAAAGACGAGTCAGCTCATGTGTGTTCTCAGGAGGACCCTGGGGGAAAGTCACATAAAAACCAGTGACATCACACTCATAGGTGTTAGGACATCAGCAATCAGACAGGACGTGAAGACAAATGGTAATTGAGTACAAGTGGGAGAATTCTCTTAAGGTGGAGTGGGAATCAGGCAGGCCATTCTTCACTAGCTGGATTCGTTATGTTGCATTTGACTATTTGACTTTGGTTTTAGTGAATAAGTCTAATTCCATTCTGACTAGACCTTTCCCCCTTCCTTGAGCTTGAGCCAAGAACTTCACTCCCTGACTGAACTTGAGGTGGAACTCTTGCAATTAATGATCCTAAATGATGCTTTGAGGATCATCAGAATGATACTTTTGGTATCAATACACAGGAATCATTTACACTGTGTCTATTTAAGTGCATACATTTTGGTATTATTATTGTTGTTGCTTTTGTTGTTGTTATTATTTGTCTTTTTAGGGCTGCACCGTGGCATATTTGCAGGCTAGGAGTCTAATCAGAGCTGTAGCCGCCGGCCAACACCACAGCAACAGCAACCGAGGATCTGAGCTGAGTCTATAAACTACGCCACAGTTCATGGTAATGCTGGATCCCTAACCCACTGAGCAAGGCCAGGGATCGAACCCACGTCCTCATGGGTACTAGTCGGGTTCACTAACCACCGAGCCACAATGAGAACTCCACATTTTGGCATTATTTACACCATTGCAGAGTATTAAATATGTTAGAAGTGAGGTGTTTCCAGAAACCACTACTAAAACAATGAGAAAGGTAATGTAAACAATGAGAAAGGTAATGTAAACAATTAAATTAATTAAATTGTAAGCAATTAAATTAACTGAAAAAAAGCAGGCTACTCAGCAATACTCCCTCTGTAATCCCATTTTTTCTTTATATTAGGATGCGTGTATAAGATATTTTCTACTAATGCATTAGAAAGATACTTTCTAATGCATTAGTAGGGGGTATCTCTATTTGTGGGATTATGAGCTATTTTAAATTTGTTCTTGGTAAAATATTAACATTTTCCCAGTTTTATTCAATAAACGCACATATGCCAGTGTTTTAAAGGGAGAAATCTCAGTTGGTGGGATATGAATCATTCAAAGTTGTTTTGAATACTTTCTCAATTTTCTTCAGTGAACATTTATTCCAAAACAAAAAATGCAATAAATACAATTGGCAAAAAAGGAGAAAAGCTTGCAATGTAGAGGACAGAAAAATTTAGGAGAGCATAATAACTGACACGCTTAATCCTTGTGATGTTCCCTCCCTTTGTCTATCAGTCAAGGTTGTAATTGTATTTTCTGGAGCATTTCACCTCCAAATGCCTGCAATTCCAACCCCTTCACCAGTGCTTGGCTGGACATAGGACACAGTATCTTACCATGGAGACAGGACAGAGTGTGTGCTGGGAAGTTTCTTAAAAGCAACGAGGAAGAGATATCCTCTACTTCCTTGAGACATTGTGTGCAGTTGCAACCTCTGGAGTAGTAGTTTTGCTACTTTTATAAATTGAATCGGGTCCTACCCCCCCTCAAAAAAAAAAGATTCGTTGGAGTCCTAATCCCCAAAGACAAGGAAGCTGCTTGACACCATTAGTTCTGGGAAATCAAAGGGGTGAGACTTCCTGGACTTGGAGGTGGGCTTTGGGTCTGAAAGCTGGCCCTGTGGAAGAAGCCCTGTTCCCGCACAGCCCTGCTACCCACGTCAGCTGTCCCAGTAAGGGCAGAGCCTGCTGCTACCTTCTGCAGCTGATAGGGTTAGTATTCCTAGGACTTAACCTTCTTCATGTGGTTTCCTTATGTCTTTAAGCTGCTAAACCAACTCATACCTCCTCTGGGAAATGGGATATGGATTTGGGGAAGAGGATCATTCTTTATACTCACATAAGCTATCCAGTTCTTGATTTCCAGGTGAAACTCCTAGTTGGCTGTGCTGCTTCCATTTGCATTGTGGGCCATGGGCTTGAATGATCTCCTGGCAACACTTTGGAGTGTCTACCCTGGGAGGCTGATATGGCATCGCATTTACACATTCACTGAAGAAATGGTGGTGGATGGGTATTCAGGGAAAAGAATTTTTGAAGGTGGTAGTTTTCTGTTGAATAAAGAATGGGAAGTGTATTCCTTGAAAGGTTTATTTATTGAACTGAAACGAATGATTTGGGAGTTATCTCTACAGAACTGGTGAAGGTAAAAAACTTTCTTAGCAAGGACTAAAACAAACTAGCTCATCCTTCAACCTGGTTTTAAAATACAAAACTTGCCATTGCTACTTCAAGATCAGTCTAAAAATAGATAATATTGAGCAGAAAACATTTTATTAAATATAACATTTGTATTGACCAGGGCTGGTCAATTGTCAATGAATAAATATTAGCCATTAAGTGCTTCTGCTATTTTAATTTATAAGTTATATTATTTATTTCATTTTCTGCTCACACTGCCACTTACAGAGAGGTACTTCTGCTAGAAGTAATTTTCCTTTTTAAGTTTCTCCTGTGTATGTAATTAGAAAAGTAAGTTTCTGGGATAACTAGAAATATTTCCTTATTACAAATTTACTGTGAGCTTGTTTCAGATACTGAAACCTTAGATTTGAACTTATATCACTGAAAACATTTCTCTACAGCTGTTTTTTAGTTTATTGATTTTAAATTATTTAGTTTTTTAAACAAATTGTAGAAACAGAAGATGTGTTGAAGGGGAAATGATCTTGGAATCAGAGAGACCAGACTTTTAACCCTACCTCTGATATCTCCTTGCTATGCAAGCTTGGTTATATCTCTCTAAATCCCATTTCCTTCTCTGTAAAATAAAGATAATAATTTCTAGCTCACAGGGTTCAAAGTGACAATGCATAAAATGTGTCTAGTAAGTAGTAGACACTCAACTTGCATTATTTTCATTCATTCTGTGAATAACACTTAGGGAGGATGAAGTTTCTGTTTCATGGTAACAAGATCACAGAGTATTATTATTTACAAAACATTTTAATTGAGAGTATTATTAGAGTTTCACTATTACACTAGATTTACTTTCTTTGAAAGTATATGTAGTGGGAATATTACTAATATTACTTTAGAAGATGAATACTTAAATGATATTTTCACTTAAAATATTGGCGTTTTGTAAAGGGTACTTAAGATCAATGGAATTCTTGCCTGGAATTCAAATGGATTCATGAAATGACTTAATTGTCATCTTGACCTTGCCTGACAGAGAAATTTGCTTTGATTTTAATTCTTCCTTGATAATTTCCCATTTCTTTGTAGTTTGCGGTAGTTTTCAGACACACATTACTCAAAATGCTACAGATTTTTTTCCTTTACTATAGTGCCACTGCTGGAAGAAATATCATCCAATGTTATAATAATAACAGTATTGCACCTTATGCTCATTGAAGCTTCTCTTCATCTATTATTATTTCACTGTCATATTAACTCTGCACAGTACATGGGACAAAGAACATTCAGATGAAGTAAACCCCAAAGAAACCGTGATTTGTCTGAATGTATAGAGTCTGCGAATCATTTTTTTTTTTAAACACAGAGCAATTTCAAAAAAATTTGAGGAGTTCCTTTTGTGGCTCAGTGAGTTAAGAGCCCTACACAGTGTCTCTGAGGACGCAGGTTTGATTCCTGGCCTCACTCAGTAGGTTAAGGATCCTGGTACTGTTCTGCTGGTCTTTAGGTAAAATTTAGTGAGAGTTGCATATATGCAGTTGCAGTTTATCACGTTTGTGAGGGGAGGGGAGGCCAGTGTTGTCCTCCTCTGCCCTCTTGATCTCTACCACCTTAAGATTCAGTGTTACTATCACCCTTGTAAAGATTATTTTTACTGTGTAAAGTACAGTTGGTTCTTAAAAATTTTTTTTGGATCCTGGAATTTTTTGAATCTCTGGTGAACATGTAAGTGGCTCTTTCCATAGAAAGCAGAAATAAACATACGTACACACATTGTCTACAGTCGATCTCCCCTTCCAACTCAGCGAGTTAAAAGAGTCTAAAGTTTTAATAGTCCTGCTTATGGATCACATTGCAGCACACCTGATACGGCAGCCTAGTTTTGCTGGTTTATAACACTACTTTACCTGTAAGTGTGTGTGGATGCAGACATCTCAGACACACAGCACACATCCTTCCCCCAGCAAGGCACTCTGATCATTTCACCACAGAGAAAGAATAAACGTTGATGAATTCATTCAAACCGTGTCCCATGGAAAAAAGGGTAATCTACAAAATGTTAACATCTTTTCCTAAGAAAAAAGAATGCTGTGTTCAAAAGGTTTAAGAAATGCTGCATATTGTAGTTGTCCCATGGAGATTCACTTGAGTGTATCAAAGACTCTAGAAGTTCTGCAGGAAATAAGCCAGTGTATCTCTTTTTGACTCAACTTTTCCCCATATCAAACCGCATAGCCTTTTTGCATATTAGGGTAATTCTTATTCATATCACTTAAAATGCATTTTGAAAATGATGACTACTTTCATTCAATCTTTTGTGATCCCTATAGCATCTGCTTCTTATCTTGATGCCTGTTGACAAGGCTGTGGTTGCATTAGTACTTGGGAGGAAGTGCGAGATCCCTAGCCATTGCCCCTTCTGGTGGTTATCACTCTCACCTAGGCCAGATTTGAAGACTGTTGCCATCTTCAGGTCTTCTGCTGGGTCCAATGTATTGAGGTTGATATGAAGCTCAGCTTTTTGACTTTTATTCTGAAATCTTTTGAAGATAACAGACAGGGGTCAAATGCACCCTTTTGTTGTACTTACCTCCTATTTCATTCTTAGCAGATTCTATTTCTTTTTTTAAAAGCTGTTCTATTCAGTATTTCAGTGACGGTTGACTAGAGCTTATCCCACTATAATCTCGCTTTTCAGTTTTTTTTTTTTTTTTTTTTGTCTTTTTGGCTTATCTAGGGCTGCACCCGTGGCATGTGGAGGTTCCCAGGCTAGGGGTCTAACAGGAGCTGTAGCTGCTGGCCTTCGCCACAGCCACAGCAATGCAGGATCCAAGCCACGTCTGCAACCTACACCACAACTCACGGCAACGCCAGATCCTTAACCCACTGAGCAAGGCCAGGGATTGAACCTGCAACCTCATGGTTCCTAGTCGGATTCGTTAACCACTGAGCCACGATGGGAACTCCTTGCTTTTCAGTTTAGAGAGGGAGAAGAATGTCATTGATGAGCACCAGCACCATGATGGGATTAAGAGACCCAGACTCAAATCCAGGTCCACTGTCACCAGCTCATGTCATGAGCATGGCTATCTACTAAACTGCACTGTAAAATGGTGATAATAATTGTGCTTACCTTATTGGTTCCACACCTTGAAACAGTCAACATACATAGTGGAATTAGAATAGGGCATGGTTATAAATGAGTGTTATTACTATTGAAAGTCAATTGAATCTGGTTCTCATGACGTATTCATGCCCTGCTACACAGTAAGCACCCAAACATTATCTATTATTGCCATTATCATTGTTATTCTTGATAATTTTATTGATTGTTATGTTCTCATTGCCTTGACTTACCTGGTTCCAGAATGAAGATCATTATGATTTAAACTGATTATAGAGGAGTTCCCATTGTGGCTTAGCAGTAATGAACTCAACTAGTATCCATGAGGACGCAGGTTCAATCCCTGGCCTTGCTCAGTGGGTTAAGCACCTGGCATTGCAGTGAGCCGAGGTGGGGGCCTCAGAGCCGGCTTGGATCCTGCATTACTGTGGCTGTGGTGTAGGCCAGCAGTTTCAGCTCTGATTCAACCCCTAGCCTGGGAACTTCCATATACCACAAGTGCAGCTCCTCCCCCCACCCCCCACCTCCAAAACAGAAAGAAATTTAAATTCTAGTACCCAGAGTTCCTATTATGGACTTAATATGTTATTTTGTTGTTGATTTTTAATAGCATGTACACAGTAAAGAACAGACTCTCTTCTTTATTGCTTATTTGAAAGAATTTCCCTGCCAAACTGAACCCAAGAGTAGAAGAGCTGTGGGTGTGGAAATGTATCAGGATGCATCTAAAAGAGATTCAGGAAAGGAGATGAGGCAATTATGTTAACCTTCTGGAAACACACAACCATCAAGAAAGTCACAGTTAATGGAAAAACAACACAGTATTTATTTCTATGTTTATTTTTTCACTCCTAATCATTTCATTACATTTTGCCACAGAGTGAAGGACCAGCTTCATTGTGAGTTTACTCTCTCAACCTAAATAAATGGCTTGGAAACCTGAAAGAAAGGTAGGCCTACATTTTCTTTTCTATGCTTATTTGCTCCTTGCAAATTCTATCTTGCCTCCCTTGCTGTGGGAATAGTTGCTTAACAGTTTTAAGCGTGAAATAGTTTGCAGGAATCAAGATTGGTTTCCTCTTGAAAGGAGAAAAGTTATGAATATTAATTTAGATTCATTTGCATTGCTAGTTAGTTATTTTCATTAATCAGAAATATAGCCTTTTGGGAGTTCCCGTTATGGCTCAGCAGAAATGAACCCAGCTAGTATGCAGGAGGATGCAGGTTCGATCCCTGGCCTCACCCAATGAGTTATAGGATCCAGCATTGCCTAAGCTGTGATGTAGTTTGCAGACACGGCTCAGATTCTGCGTTGCTGTGGCTGTGGTGTTGGCTGAGAGCCACACCTCCGATTTGACCCCTAGCCTGGGAACTTCCATATGCTGCAGGTGCAGACCTAAAAAGAAAAAAAAAAAATAAAAACTTAGAAAGAGAAAGAAATATAACATTTTGGTGTAGCACAGTCATTAAAAGTCTGACTGCAGGAGTTCCCATTGTGGCTCAGTAGCAACAAACCTAACTAGTATCCATGAAGATGTGGGTTCAGTCCCTGGCTCTGCTCAGTGGGTTAAAGAATCCAATGATGTCGTGAGCTGTGCTGTAGGTAGCAGACATGGCTCAGATCCCAAGTTGCTGTGTCTGTGGCATAGGCCAGCAGCTGCAGGTCCAATTTGACCCCTAGCCTGGGGGCTTCCATATATCACACTTGAGACCCTAAAAAGACAAAAAACAAAAAACAAAAAACCCTGACTGCACCAGCTTGGGTCACATCGGAGGTGCAGGTTCGATCCTCCACCTAGAGGTCAAGGTGGGTTAAGGATCCAGCATTGTCACAGCTTTGTCTGGGAGTCAGTCCCTGGCCCAGGAACTTCCATATGCTGCAGGTGTGGCCATTAAAAAAAAGAAAAAAAAATTTTTTTTTTTAAAGAGGGCTATTTCTATGCAAGAGCACCCCTTTGTATTTTGTGAGGGGTTACTATTTTTTGCATGGGAGTTTGGATAATTGCTGTCTCTTTCTTTGGTGTGAGCAGGCTATTATCCCCAGGGTGTTGAGTGCGTTTCCGGGGAGAAGGAGGCAATGGGTAGGCCTAGTAGTCAGTGCCTGGTTGCTGGGCTCTTAACAGCAGCAAGGACCTGCAGGAAGGTGGCACAGGCTACTCCTAATTTCAGGGCCCTGGGAAGTGGGAATGAGACTTAGGCAGATTTAGGAGCGGCCCAGAGCATTTGGCAGTGGCAGCGGCAGGGTGTGTGGGTTCCCAGGGAGTGAGAGCAACAACAGGTAGTGTTCAGTGGAAATGTTCTCCTCTGTGGTGCTCTCTGAGGTGACTGGGGCCATAAGTGGTGCCTGTTCATGAACCCCTAGTGATGGCGGACCATGCTCACCTCTGGAGTCAGAGATAACTGCAGTGGTTTGCTCCCGCCACCTGTAGACCATGCAAGAAGCACCCTGTCCCTCTTAACCCATGCAGGAGGTGCTGCACAGGCTGCTCCTAATTGAAGGGTCTTGGGAAGGGACAATGATCATCAGTCTGGGCAGTATCTGGAACTTTTGCAGTGGCAGCAGCAAGGCGGGTATATTCCTAGGGGAGTGAGATCAACAACAGGTGGTACTCAGTTGCAGTGCCCTCATTTTTGCCGTCCTCTCAGGTTACTGAGGTCACAGGTGGAGCCTGTTCACAGACCCCTAGTGGTGGCAGGCCACGCCCCCCTCTGGTTTCTGAGATGACTGCTGTGGTTTGTCCCTGCCGCCTATTTATCACGCAAGAGGCACCAGTCACACTTAGCCCCCCAGCTGCCCTTAGCCCACGCAAGAGCTGCCCGACCACCAGCAGCCCACACAAAAAGTGCCAGTAGGTCAAGCAAGTAGCCTCTCGGCACCCCGTAGCCTGCGCCAGGGCTGCCCCGCCCTCTGAGAGCCTGCGCATGCGCAGGGAGATTCCTATGGCAGTCTGCACCTCCTCTCTCACCCGTCCCAACAATGGCGCCTTGCTTCTTCTCCGGGCCCAGACCTCGTTCCCCCGTTCTTTCTGCTGTGGCATTCGGCTTGCCAGCCTGTGGTACGCTGCTCCTCAGCCCCTCAGGCTGTCTCCACACAGCCAACCCTAGTTCTCTCCGCGGAACTGACCTCCGAAGAGCCTGAGTGTCAGCTCCCAGCCCCCGCCCGAGCGTCTCAGGCTGTGCTGGCTGCGGCGGTGGTGCAGACGGTGCGGCTCTCACTCCGCTTTGGCCTCCTCAGTCCAGCCGCTGTGCTTTTCTTGGCGACTTTCCATCTCCACTGATTTCCCGTCTGATAGATGGCTTCCTACTCTTGGGCATATATCCGGACAAAACTTTCCTTGAAATAGACACAGCAGTGGTATGTTCATCACAGCACTATTCACAATAGACAAGACTTGGAAACAACCTAAATGTCCATCAACAGATGAATGGATTACGAGGATGTGGTATATATACATAATGGAACACTACTCAGCCATTAAAAAGTACAAAATAATGCCATTTGCAGCAACACGGATGGAACTAGAGACTCTGGTACTAAATGAAATAAGTAAAGACAAATACCATATGATTACATATCTGGAATCTGGAAACCGCGCAGATGAACGTTTCCACAGAAAAGAAACTCATGGACTTGCAGAGCAGACTTATGGTTGCCAAGGGGGAGTAGAGGGATGGACTGGGAATCTGGGGTTAACAGATGCAAACTATTGCCTTTGGAATGGATAAGCAATGAGATCCTGCTGTGTAGCACTAGTCACTTATGATAGAGCATGATGGAAGATAATGTGAGAAAAAGAATGTATATATGTATGTGTGACTGGGTCACTTTGCTCTTAAGTAAAAAATTGACAGAACACTATAAACCAGCTATAATGGAAAAAATAAAAATCATTTAAAAATTTAAAAAAAGAAGAAATGTAACCTTTTAAAAAGTGGAGCAGTTTGGTTTGAAAGCAGGTGGACTGGACCTATTAGGAACTGTCTCCTGTCGGCAGGCTCTGGAAGAACATGGATAAACGGAGCCTCCTGCTTAAGGGATGCCTAGCTCCATATTTGCAAGTAGTTCTCAGACATTTGAAGGAAATTGTGGGGCTAATTTTTGCATGGAATGTTATTTGAAACCCCAGTGTGAAAGAAGAGTTAATAGAAATGGTTGCAGTGTGAGGATTTGGCTTCTCTTGCTGTCCTTTTCCTCTGAAGATCATCTCTGGGAAACCGAGGATTCCAGGTTTGAGAAGCTCTGACATACAGAATAAGTGAGTGTCTTTTTAAAATTCTTCAGTCCCCTAGTATATTAGGTGAAATACTTAAACGTATATTTAAACTCCTGTATTTTTAATGAACACTCTAGAAGAGGGGTTGGCCAGTTTTTTGGTAAACAACTGGATAGTAGATATAGTGCACTTTGTGGGCCAGATCCAATATTGAGAATGTTACTTGGATACTTACATAACAGGAGATAAAACAAAAATTTCCACTAAAATATTTTTTATGAAATTCAAAATGTAATAATAAGGATTATTGAGTACATACATGTTTTTGGAACACAGGTTGGCTAATGAGAAGAACCGAGTTTTTTTTTTTTTTAGATGACATTTGCTTAATTGGAGTTCAAGGTAGCATTCCCTATCATCAGATCAATTGCAAATGTTCATTTGTAAAAACAGTTCTTAGCTTGTGGGCTGTACAAAAATAGATGGTGGGTTAGTTCTGATCTGTGGGCCATCGTTTGCTGATTCCTTCTCTAAAATGTACTTCAGGAGTTCCCGTTGTGGCGCAGCGGTTAACGAATCCGACTAGGAACCATGAGGTTGCGGGTTCGATCCCTGCCCTTGCTCAGTGGGTTAACGATCCGGCGTTGCCGTGAGCTGTGGTGTAGGTTGCAGACGCGGCTCGGATCCCGCGTTGCTGTGGCTGCGGCGCAGGCCAGTGGCCACAGCTCCGATTAGACCC
>PVHT020000254.1:1803127-1839243 GCA_004024745.2 Catagonus wagneri | reverse complement strand
GGAAAAAAAAAAAAAATAAAATGTACTTCAACTGAAAAATAGTAATTAGGAGACTTCAGTTAACCTTTAAAGTGCTTTTATATCATAGTGACTGCAATACTATTATATTGGCAATGCTTTCTCCCTTTGAAAGTAAAATTACAATGCCCAGTGTTGTGGATAGTTTCAGAAAAAGTGAATCACATCTTTTCAGTGAGAGTCTTTTCTGGAAGAGAATTTGCCAAAGTATGTCAAAAAATCTGAAAAAGTGCACATACACTTTGTTTCATTCAGTGATTTCATTTCTAGGAATTTAACCCAATGAAGATTATATTGAGGTATTTATGTGCAAGGTTATTCATCATGGATTATTTATCATGGTGAAAATTTGGGCACATCCTAAATGCTAGGCAATAAAGGGATCAATGAAACAAATACTTGTAGACATACAAAGGAGATTATTATGAAGCCCCTGGAAATGGTATTGTGAAACTTTATTGACATGGAAAGGTTATTTTGAAAAAGAAAGCTGTAGATATTATGCATAGTCTGATCCCATTATTGAATAAAAAATATGTTAAGCATATACAGAGAAAACAAAATGAAAGACAACATGCTAAAACGTTGACAGTGGTTATTTGTGAGATAGGAATACAGATTATTATTAGTAGTAGCATGATAATAAATATTATTTCTTGAGTACTTAGCAATTTCAAGCACTGTGGAATGCTTTATATAGATAATCTCATGTGATCTTTGAAACAATGCTATGAAATAAGAATGCTTGTCTCCTCTAACATACAGGGGACACTGAGACTTGGAGAAGTTAAGTAGCTTCCCCAGCTGACACAGCAAAAATGGGGAAGCTGGGTTTTGTACGCAGATGTGTCTCATTCCAGAATTTGCACTGCTGTCTTGCATGCCATACTAACTTTCTTATTTTCTTCATGCTAATTTATATTTCTCATCTTGCTCTATTAGCGGATATTTTTAAGAAAGCTGAAGATGAGATCAGTGGGTATAATTACATTAAAAACAATGAATTGCCACGTAGAAGACTTAACCATTTCTTGTGCTAATATTGCTTATTCTAGGGACCCCCATCAGCCTGTCTTTTTACTGACCCAGTGGGCTTCCATGAAGATTTGGAAGAGCAGAAGTCATTAGTCTAGGCTACTGCAAAGAATGGGCATTCCAGTTGCCTCTAAGTTTATCACCTAGCCAAGAAATATTTGTTTTCCTCCAAGATAAAAAATAATCTTCCATATTTTAATGGTAAATTCCTCTGCCCCAAGATGCAATCTGACTTTAAGAGCTTTTTAGAATCAGTGCAAGAAATAGGAGTAGTTGTCCGTTGGAGACCAAGTGCCTTCCTCTCAATTCCCCAGTATCTGTCCCACTCTCTTACCACAATCCCTCAGAAGGGGATAGGGATGGTATTGGTCCAGGAGAGGAGCGTTAATTTATTCAAATTAACATTAAGTTCTCATTTAATAACGTGTCCACCAGAAATAAATTGTCACATGGATTTAAACTTCATGATTTTTTTTTTTTCCTGTATGCTAGGCTACAGATGCTATAAAAATGAAGGCTATTAAGCTCCGACATTTCCCATTCAGTGAACAAAATGAACTGTGCTTTCTTGCTAAATTGCTCTTTAGGATAATGAGTCCTGTCACCAAAGGTCTGTGATCATCTTGCCACTTTGGTTTATGTGATTATTGGGTTGCAGAGCACAGTCAACATGATCCATTTTTTTTCCTGACCTCTTTTGTCACACTTTTTTTTTGTTCCTAGCTCCTTGAAAGTAGAAAGATGGGTAAATTCATCTTTCTTGGGAGTTGTAAAGAGTCATAGTTTTATTTATTGAATGTAGTTAAAATGGCCTATTGTGAAATGATACCATATCACAGATGGATAGTTAGGGTCATGGGGAGCTATTACAGAAGACACATGAAAAATCTTGAAACATTGGTAAGTTAAGAGGGATCATAAGTATAAATCTAGATATTGAATTGGAAATTTTATGGTCATTATTGATTCAGAATCATTTTGGATAGGCAAAATCAGATTGTACAGTGAGGATTAATAAATAGTTAAGTACAGTAATTGGGTGTGGGGTGAAAGATGGGGGAACTAGTATTTCACAGTGGCTCTTATTTCTTTTTAGTTCCCATTAATGTGTCCATTTATTTAGCAAATATTTATTGAGCTCTCTAGACAACGAGGACAGAGAACTAAGCAGGACAGAACCAATCTCTATTCCCACGGAGCCTAGAGTTTTCCAGACGGATGCTAAGTATCTTGTAGTGCATGAGGTTGACCCTCATCCAGTCTGGCTGGTGTCCTTAGAAAAGGCGATTAGGATACACAGAAAGTCACCAACATTGTGTATGCACAGAGAGCAAGCTGAGGAGAGGCATCAGCAGAATCCATACCTGCTAACACTGTAATCTTGGACTTCGCAGCCTCCAGAAGTGTGAGAAAATAAATTTCTGTTGTTTCAGCCCACCATTCTGTGATATTTTGTTATGGTAGATCTAGCAAATGGATATAGATAGTGATTAGTGCCACCTTTTAGTGGATGGCCATGAAATGTCAGGGACTGTAGTAGGAGGCCTTTATGAACTGCTTGAAGTAAGAATTATCCTATTTTAACAGCTGAAAAACTAAGTCTCAAAGAGGTTAAATAACCTGTAAATGGCGGAATTGATAATCAACCTTCTCTATCTTCTTTCCATATACTTATGCAGCCTGGATAAAGTATGTTCTTTTTACATAGGTATACATATGTAAATTATATAATATATTTAATATATAATGTATAAAGTATACTTATAAATATATGAAATATATAGAATTTATTGAATTTTTCCTATTTAAGGCATATGGTCCTAAGCATGTTATATGAATTATTGTGCTTAATCCTCACCATGACATTATGATGTATATATTATTATTATCCCATGTAACAGATAAGGCTTTCCAGTTTCCTAAATCATAAGGTACCAAGTGCTAGAGTCAGGATAATCTCACTCTAGAGTATACTTTTATATCCAGCAAGTTTCCAAACTGCTTTCTATTTGAATAGATAATCACAAGGAAACGTTTCTGAATGGAAAGCTTAAGTCACAGTGACCCAGAGCACCCACAATAGAAATGTAAAAGCAATGATAGGTTGATTGGTGAATGGATCTTGACTGAGATTTTTCAAAAGCAAATATGAAGTAATATTTATTATGAAACTAGTATATGCTTGGAAATATTTATTTATTATTATAGTGCATAGCCTAGTCTTTTAATCAATTAGTCTGTCAATCAAAGGATCAACAAAAGAGACACAGGCAGTCCCTGAAATGGCATTATATTAGCAGAGTGACAAAGTGAATTCCCCTTTTCCAAAGGGACACGCTAAGGAGGACTTGGAAAATAAATACCCATTATCAATTGACTTATACCTGTGGCCAAAATATGGCACACACAAACATTTTCACTTGAATATAAGCTTGTAATAGATCTTAAATGAAAAAAAAATTATAGATTTCAGTCCTGTAAAGTGGGCGTTAGCATTATCCCCTCTCTCCCCAATTTTCCATTTCAAAACAGCAGGCACCTGAGGTCTCACTGTGGATAAGATGAGGAAGATTCCTTGTCCCTGGTGATGCCAGGTGGTGTCTGTGAAATCACAAAGCAGCTGAAAGTCTCGATTTTTTTTCCCCTAAATGCCAGCTAGACCTCTCTCACAGCTTACTTGAGTCACTGCCCAGAAACCAATGGATGAATGGGAAACACAGTGAGATGTGAAGCAGAGTGTTAATTAGTAGCAACAAATGAAAACTCAAGATTTGTGAGGAACTCAGAAGCAGGATTGACTAGAGTAATTCCTGTGATTCATATAAAATATCCTGACTTTTGGAGCTGCAAAATCCTTTCTTGGCTAATTTGACTTTGATTTCTCTTGCCATTAGTGAGTTATATGTAATATGCCATATGGTTTTGAACTAAATTAATTCAGCTTTGACAAATTTTTGTATCATCCTTTGGTATAAATAGCTAAGACCTCAAAAGCTCAAGATTAAGAATGGTTTCTTTTGATCTTCATTTAGCGTAGCATTGGTGGGAATAAACTTAGTATGTTAGCCTAAATCACATCATAGAGATTTTTATACCATAGAAGAAAAGACAGAGGTTGGAACGAGTGAGATATTTTAAAAATATACTTCACTCTCTTCTAAAGTGAAAGGCTGATAGATTCAGCAACAAACTCTCCACGATTCACATCTAGCAGGCGGGGTAATAATCACGACTCAGCACTGCCAAGGAAGAATGAGAAATACTCAAACTGATTTTTGTCAAGATCAAAGTGAGAAATCTCCTAAGCGAATTGAAAAGCTTTTTATGATGGCTAGCTCAGATTTTTTTTATTGGACTCATTAAACTTTGACTTTATCTGGTTATTTAGGCCACAGTGGCTGACCAGTCTCCCCTTACTTTCATCAGATGACCCCTTGTGCTGGTGGCAGTCCTGTGACATTTCAAGTCCATTCCCGTCTCCAGGACCATAGCATGGTTCTCACACTTCTCTCCTCAAACCTCCAAAACCCTTTCACCTTCCACCTTTCTGTAGATGAACTTATTTCCTGCTTCACTGAGAAGAAAGCAAATAGCAAGGACTTCCATAAGCTGCCACAACCATGTCTACACAATTGCATGCATCAGCTTTCTCTCCTCGTGTTTATAGATGAACAATTTGTTACCAAAGGAAAAAATTTCTAATGTCTCCACTTACTTGCCTCCTAGTTCTCAGCCCTTCTCCTCTACTCAAGGACAGTGTTCAGCAATTCTTCCCTCCTTTGATTTTGTAATCAAATCAGTCTTTTCTACTTGCATATGCTCTTAGACTGCAAATATTCTTTAAAGTCTCATATTTAAAAAAAAAGAAAGGAAGAAACAGTCATTTTTCATGACCCCACATTTCTCTGTACCCATCCTCTTACCTCCTCTTTAGAAGTAAAGTCTCAAAATGATTTTTTTTTGTACTGGTTCTCTCCATTTTCCCTTCTCTGATTCTCTCACAAATTCAGTAAAATGAGGAATTTGATCCCACAAGTACATCTAACTGCTCTAGTGAAAGTCAGAGTTCACAACCATGTTGTGAGCTCTAATGATCTGTTCCCAGTCCTATGATACTGATCTCCAAGCATTTGACATTGCTGACCACTCCCACCTCTTTGAAATTTGTTCATTGCTTGGCTTCTCGGACACTCCCACTACCTCACTGTCCACTCTTTCTCAATTCCTTAGGTGGTTCATACTCAGTTATGATCTTTAAATCAGCAGCAGTATTTAGACCCTGAACTTCCCTTTTCGATTCACACTCACTCCCTAGGGATTGTCATCCGCATTGGTGACTCACAGTCCTGATATCCTTCTGAGCTTTAGATCCAACTGTCTACTTGACATCGCCACCTGGATGTCTAACAGATGCTTAGATATTAACATGTCCCAACACCTGCTTCTCCCAGTCTTCCACATCCAATAAAAGGTAGCTCCATCTCTTTAATGTCTCAGATAAAAAAAAAAAAAAAATCATGACTCTTCTCTTTCTTGATCCCACATCTGAATCTTCCATAAAGTCTTTTGATTCTGCCTTGAAAGCTTTCCAGACTGCTACCATTTCTTTTACTACCACAACCACCATTCTAGTCTTATCCAACATCTTTTCACCCCTAAAATACTGGCATACTTTGTATCTGGTCTCCTTTTCTTTCTGTCATTGTCTCTCCTACAGTCTATTCTCAATTAAGATGCCAGAACGATTCTTTTAAACATAAGTCAGTTCATGTAATTTCTCTGTGCAAAATCTTCCTGTATCATCTTCCCATCTCATTTGGAATGAAAGTCAAAGTCATGATATGTGCTTCCTCCGCTCGAGTGATTGTATCTCACCTCATCTTCTGTTCTTTCCCTCATTCACTGTCTTCCAGCTGCACTGGCCTTGAAGATGTTCCTCTGACAAGCCAAGGGTGCTTCTGCCTCAGGGCTTTGCACTTGATATTTATTCTTCCTTTACTATTTTCCCTCAATAGTTATAAGACCTGCTCCCTCATCATGTTTAGATTTTTACTCAAATATCGCTTTCTTTTTTATGTTCTTCTCATACCAGTTATTAAAACCTGCAACTACCTTATTCCTGATTTTATTTTTTTTTGGTGGCACTTTTCACCATCTGGCACGGTAGCTATTTTTATTAACTTTTGTCTCTCTTCCTTCCTAGAATGTAAGCTCTGTGATGGCAGGAGTTTTTGATTTCTTTAACTCCAGCACATAGAGCACTGCCTTGCACTAAATAGGTACTTAGTAAACATTTGAATTTCTGAATGTATGAATACAAGTGGATGGGCAGCAAAATGTAACTTGTATAATTTTTCAGAACGTATGAAATAAATGAGTGATTTATAGCACTGGGTTTCTGTCTTTTAAGAATTCTATCTTATAAAAAATAAAAGATATTCTTTATACCAATTAGATGGGCATTACTATGACTGGTGAGGGGACACAGGGAATTAAATGAAATTAATGAAGCCCAAGGTTATACTTTTCATTATGAATTTATAGCTGTTTTTCCAAAATGGATTTTTGTTCCTTTTTACTTAAGTGCTTTTGAATGCTTCCCTGTGGTTTTTTGTCTCAAAAATGGATTATCTCCATAGGTCATCTGCAGAAAAGTGGACTGTGTCATATTTACAAATGATCTTTTGAACGCCAACACAAATAGCAGAGTGAGGGAAAGTTAGCTGAAGTTAGATTTTTGAGTAACTCCTAAGATCTAAATGAGTGATTTCCAAGTGCAGGGTGCAAAAGGATTCCTGAGGCTGCTTGTGCAATATAGCTTCCCAGGCTTGTTCTGCCTGTCTCTGATGGTTCTGCCCGTCTCTGAGGATTGGCCCTGGGAATCCATGCTGTAACATGGCCCTCAGGGATTCTGAGGCAGAGCTCCGTGGGCCTGGCTTTGAGATGTGCTGCTCTGATCATTCAAAAGATGTTCAGTCTCTTTCCAAGAAATCAAGTAAAGGCTTATGGTAAGAAGAAAACTGTCATGAATTTCACTCCTGTGGAGATCAATTATCCTGCTATGAATCGTGGCTTCTCTGCTAACTGTCCCCTTGCCCCAGGGAGCCATCTTACATACATGCTATGGCATCCAAAATGGGGGAATGAGTAATTTCAACTCACCTTTGCTTGGTCAATATTAACCATTAACTCTCACTGAAAAACTAATTCTAAGGAAATGTCCCGTAACTGTGGGTGGTTAGAATCACCTCCTAGCCATGTTTGCTGACTTATCACTATCTACTTCACAAAGGACTACCTTTTTTTTTTTTTTTGGTTTTAGTGCTTTTGTCTCCTTATTCCTTTCTTTATCCTAAGGGAATTAGGTGATTAAAAGGGTCAGAGTATGAGACAGCGTTACTATGGAGACCAGAAGCTACTCAGCTCCTGTACAGGCTATTTTTTCCACCTCTCTAACTAGCTGCTATTCCACCAGAGTAAAGGATTTTTACCAAGTGAAAGTATGAGCCTTTGAATTCTTTCCCTTTAGCTCCAGCTTGTGTTTGAGAAGAATGTCACTAAACACTTTTCATCATTCTGAGACAAAGTGCTAAGAAAATGTTGGATTTGGAGTGGTGAAATTTCCTGTCACCATGGTGTTTGGTTTCTGGGCTTGTAGTTATTTTGTTTTAAGCTTGGGGTTAGCATATTATAATCATAAGTGGAAGACTCAGAGGGCTTCTAATGTACTCCCCTCCTGCTATGAGAGGAGATGGAAATGTTGGTAATTGCGAATTATTCATAAAATTCCATCCACCACTTTGAGTACCAACAATATCTAGGCACTCCTCTAAGTGCTTTACATGTGTTATTTCATGTAACCTTATCTCGAACTATGGGGTAGATTTGGTTCTAACCATTTTACAGGTGAGAAAGCTGAAACACATTGAGATTAGGTGGCTTGTACATGTAGACTTTCTAGAAATGAAAGTAGGAGCAGATCCTGGCACATAGAGCCCACGCTTGGAGTGTGGTCCATCACTGCCCCAGAGAAGCTGCCATTGAATCAATTGTGTGTATTGTGACAGTGCTGCTCCACAACTATAGTTTAGGTCATGTTCATGTAAAGTATGAGCGTGCACATCACAAGGCTATATCAATAGTTATTTCAGTGAGTTGTAAAATATCCTAGAATTAGGGTGCTAGTGTCTACCTTGCAGTCTCTGGGTTCAATTCTGATTTAAGCAGCAGCTGAGGTGGGCATGTGTCCTGAAGTTCAGTCTCAAGCCAACAGAGCCAACCTCCACCTGGAGGCAGTTATGGGTCTTTCTATGCTTTGCCTCAGGTCTTCTCTGACACTCTAGGAGCCCCTTATTGTGAACAAGAGCAGCCAGAGATGGTGGGAGAGTTAATTGCCCGGAGGCAATTCTCAGTTAGTGTGGTTGGGAGGAGACTACTACGTAAATAGTCCAGCCTTCCCTCATCAGCTGGATAATTCTAGAATGCATTCTGTATGCTTCTCACAAGGGCTGGTAGAATTGAGAATCCATCTGCGTGCTTGAAAAGTCAACTAATGGTGTTTTTTCCTTTTCCTGTCTTACTTTTTCTACCTCTGCCTCTTCCTGCCTCCTGGGACCTGTTCCTAAATAAACCACTTTCTTCTAAGTCTTCGTCACAGGTTCTGATTTCTGGGGGCACCCAAATAAAGAACCAGAGTTATCAGTCTTCAGAATTGTGATCATGCTGTACTGAGAGTACAGCCACCAAGGATGTGGTTAGTTCTGTGGGGTCAAGACACACTTGTGTGTGTTTGGATCCTGGCTCTTTTACTTCCATACCTTATAACACTGTCAGTTACCTAAATATCCTGGGTTTCAATAATGTCGAATGGGACAAATACCTCATAGGATTGTTGTGAGCTTGCCCAGATTCCTGTCATACCAGTCTTAGTGTGGCTGTGAACCTTGCTCTACCTCTAGACTCTCCACCCTCCAAGACCAAGTGTTGAATGATGCTAAGTTGTGTAGAAAGAAGAGTGTGAGATGGTGACCAAAAGGTGTGTGTGGCAAACGAGAACTCAAAACATGCATTTCTCTTCTGGGAGAACAAGGAGAACTAAATGCTGACTAGAGAACTAGAGATCTTTGTTCATAAAATATGGCAGATGATTTATGGGGCAATGTTTTCTCAATATTCTTATAAGAAATTTTATAGAAGCTATCCGCTTTCCTCCATTCTGCTTAGAGGGAAGAGCTATGAGTTTACCGTAACATATAGAAAACTCTGAGGACTCAAAAAATACCAAAAGCTTCTATTTAAATTATAACTACATTTATTAAAATGCTTCTACTTTATTAAACTTTGTCTCTTGCTGTTAAAGAGATGTTACAGTGAATGGGAATAGAAAGCGGGTGAGTGTGGAACGGCTCTAGAGTTGCCATGGAAACAGGTAATACAACCAATCAGTGAAGAGCTATGTGCTCATCCTGGAAGTTTTCAAATTGCCCCCAAAGGCCGTCTGACAGTCTAAGAGAACTGCATAACCATAGCTGGTAAGCTGATGTGCCCACTCTGCACCCCCAAGTCTATGTCAGGGTGAAAGAAATCTTATTTTGTACACAACACTGTGGCTCTGAAGATGAAAGAAGTTATCTATGCTTCAGTTCCTTCCTCTGCTTTTGCAAATAACAGGAGAGACAGTGGGAATAGCAATAATTACTGACATGTGTATTGTTCTTCCCACATTTCTAAGGGGTTTTGTGTTCATTAATTCATTTGATCCTGGAAGACAGGCAGCCTTGGCCTGACTATCCCAGTTCCACAGAGGAGAACACTGAGGCACAACGGGTTTTATTCAGGTCATACAAATGATAAGTAGTTAAAATGGGACCGAATTCCTGAAATCTTTGTGTAACTTTTTACTTTCTGCCAAAACATAGCCCAGAGATACACTGGAAGAAGACAAAAGGCCTCACTCCTCAGTTGCTCTGGAACTTGGAAGAAGTCCTGATGGTGCAACTGGGAGCTCAGGTTGAAATGCTGTCCATGGGTCCTCCTCCTCTTGGTCCTGACCTCCCTTTATTTCTGCCTTTATCTAAACTGAATTCTTTTTCTGCAGTACAGTTTTTTCTCCATCAATCTTTTATGAAGTTAACTTGTATCTACATATATATCCCCCCTTTTTTCCCCTCTTTTTAAGGCCGCACCCACTGCATATGGAGGTTCCTGCCTACACCAAAGCTACAGCAACACCGGATCCTTAACCCACTGAGCGAGGTCAGGGATTGAACCTGCATCCTCATGGATACTAGTCATATTTGTTTCCACTGCGCCATAGCGGGAACTCCTTTTTGTTGTTGTTTTATGTCTTTCTTGAATTCCCATACTACTTATTCTAAAAGTAACTCATATGGTACTGTGATACTGTGATTTATAAGGAATACATATTTAGTTATTCAGGTCACCAAAATATATTTCTCTTTGTCCATGGCATTAGGAAATGATAAACTGAAAGGTAAATAGCAGATGCAATCAGTATATGAACACAAGCATGAGTAACTTGGTAAAAACTGTCATAAAACATGTATTTGGAGAAATGTAATGGATTTGTTACAGTAGAGATGAGAATATTTAATATATTATTATTTTTATATTTAAAACAAGGCTATGAGGCAGATATTGTCCTACTTTTTTAATAGAAGGGAAACCTGGGACATAAAATGTATTTAGTCATCTTTGCAAGATCAACGAGCTGGTGTTATAGAAAGGATTTGTACTTGGTATTAACTCCAAATCCTATTGGTTTAAACGTTATACCAGGTTCCTTCATCTTTAGGACTCATACTTTACTTTCCTTTTGCTCTTACCTACTGCTTGAAAATATAAAATAGGAAGTGGAGTTTTTTGATCAAAATAAATGAAATGATTATTATCCAGCTAACTTCTTCAGTTCCTATCTATGTATAGTATGGTCTAGGTGTTAGGGAAAAAATCCTGCATCCAGAATCTTATGCTTGAAAACATCAACACATCTTATTCTTAGTATTTTTTATGACCCATGTTTTAATTGAATGTCAGGTTCACATTTGATTATATGAGATGTGATTTCTTCTTTAAGGTTCGCTCGGACTACTACCACTTCCAAGAATCTTTTATTTCTTCCCTTTTTATACTCATAATATTCTGTCAACACTTTATGCATGCAACAGAGTTTTGTTTTTGTGTTTTTTTTTTTTTTTCGCCTTTTTAGGGCTGCACTTGTGGCATGTGAAGGTTCCCAGGCTAGGGGTCTAATTGGAGCTACAGCTACCGGCCTGCTCCACAGCAACGCGGGATCTGAGCCACGTGTGCAAACTACACCACAGCTCACAGCAATACCGGATCCTTAACCCACTGAGTGAGTCCAGGGATCGAACCCACAACCTCGTGGTTCCTAGTCGGATTTGTTTCTGCTGCGCCATAATGGGAACTCCGCAGTGGAGTTTTTATACATGATTCTAGTCCTCTCAAATAAGTGTTTCTAGAAGGCAGGGTCATATACTGGACATATTTTTACCCTTCATGAAGCCTTGCCTTGAGTCTTATACATGATAAGTATGCTATAGACATTTGCTAAAATGATATCAAATACTTCTCCTTAGTTAAAAAATCATTTTTTAGTTTAGCCCTTTTTTTTTTGCCACACCTTAAGCATGTGGTAGTTCCTTGGCCAGGGACTGAATCCACGCCACAGCAGTGATCTGAACTACAGCAGTGACGATGCCAGGTCCTTAACCCACTGAGTCACCAGGAAACTCCTAGCTTAGTTTTTTAATGGAGACAATTCTATTCCACATTTAGATTTTGTTTGACCTATATTTCTCCAAGAAGTTCTAGGAAAGAAACATTTGGAAATAATAGAACTATGTAGGCAAAAAATCTTGATTGATTAGATAATTTAAGCCTCCCTAACTTTTCCAAGATTCGTGTTATCAATTTCATTTTTGGTTTAATAGTAGATTGAACCATGTATTTATTAAAATCTTAGCTTATGCTTAGGTTTGCTTATATAATATACATTTTGGGCAACTATTATAATAATTTTAATAATAAAATAAAATATAATGTAAATTATATTACAGTTATAATAATACAATGATATTTATTATTTGGCAGTTAAAATGGGTAATAATTCTGTGTTTTCTAAGAAAAAGTGCTTGTGCCTATCTGTCTTACAGAATTCTTGAATCTTTCAACTTTCTACCTCTCTAAGCTGCCTCATATTTCAAATACAGTCTCTATTTTGTTGACTCATCAATAGGTGACCCTTATTACTGGGTGTGCTGGCAGTGCTACAGGTACTCTGTACTGTGGTGAGCCACTGTGTTGCTTTCTAAAGAACACCAAAGAAGGAGGAGGCATAAAGTAGATCAAAGTAACTTTGACAGACTCCTCTAGCAGGGCCAACGGGGCTGAGATGGTAAAAACATTTGGGTGGTAAATAGGTGCAACTTCAAGTGACATTGAAAATTAAAAACATATCAAATTCTTATGAGAGAGTGTGCAGACAGGTTTTTAATAGTAGATCAAGCGAAGAAAGGGTTTTATGGATCCCTGGGAGAACTAGACAGAAATAAGAAACCATTTAACTAGCATTTAATCCATGTATATACTGAAACCTGAGAACAGTATTATGTTTTAGAATAAAATATGTCCCCATTTACCTTTAAGAAGTTTGAAAAAGGCAAAGCATTGCATTTATAGAGAATTCATTGATTGACTTCCTGTTGTCTTCCCTCCCTCCCCTTCCCTGGCCGTGGGGTAGCCCTTTTCTCAGCATGATGGGAAAGGCTGGGAAGAGAGAGCAAGTCCACAGTGACCTTCCTGATTGTTCTGCACCCCTGCTCAAAGTACAGCTGGGCTCCCTGAGCATCTGGGAATTCCTTCCAAGAAAACTGGATTAGACCAGATGATGTAGAGGATGGGAACTGATTACGACTTATCAGCCCTACCGGTTCTGATGACAGCAAGAGAAACCAAAGGGCTCCCTCTTAGGTGATGGGCTCAAGTTGTCACGTATGAGTAAAGTGACTACATATATGGCCCATATGGTTTAGTGTCCAAAGTGGGACATATTTGAGGGTAAAAAGAGGAACTATTGATGATTAAGTCAAGACCACAGTTTTAAACCACCCCTAGGCAACTAGGATACGTGATCATCTATTATTTCTACTCCTACATTTATTTAAAAAATTTTTTTTTACTTTGAAATAGTTTTGATTTTTCTTTGTATAAGCAAAACATCCCCATAAAACATTCACTTTTCATAAATCTTTGTGTACAAATAACTGTGGAAAGTGGAAGGAATAACTAAAATCACCACCACCACCAACACAATAGCTCGTAACAGCAGGCCAGGTCAGGGTACAAAATTCATGAAAACAAGCTGCTTACATTCCCAGAACCACAACCCCTAGTGAGGAATCTTGTCTTCTTTATCTTGCTGGGTGGCAGATCCTGAAGGAACTACTCAAAATATGAAAATCCCAAAGCATGGTCACCTAGGGGGAAGTGAGGAGACAGGTATGACTTGAGCATGATAATTATTTTCTTGTAATAACAGTAAAGAAAACAACCTTAAGAGGTAAAGTCTCTGTGAGCTCCAACCTCAGCAAGTAGCTAACGGTGTATGTATTTACCGAACCTAGCATTTGTTAGCTAAGGCCATTTTTTTAAAAAATTTTATTAAAGAATAGTTGATTTACAATGTACCTTCAATTTCTGCTGTACAGCAGAGTGACCCAGCCGTACATATGTATGCATTCATTATTTTTTCTTATTATCTTTCATCATGTTCTAACCCAAGAGATTGGACATAGTTCCCTATGCTGTACAATAGGACCCCGTTACTTATCCATAGTAAATTTAATAGTTGCATCTACCAACCCCAAACTCCCAGTCCATCCCACTCTCTCCTCCTTCCCCACTGGGAAACACAGATCTGCTCTCCATGTCTGTGATCTGTTTCTGTTTTAGAGATAGGATTGTTTGTGCCATATTTTAGATTCCAGGTATAATTGATATCATATGGTATCATACTATCTTCCTCCGCTGTATGTTCTTGACTCCTTTGACATAGATTAGTTGACCATAGGTGCTTGGGGTCATTTCTGGGCTTTCTATCCTGTTCAATTGATCTATATTTCTGTTTTTGTGCCAGTACCATACTGTTTTGATGACTGTAGCTTTGTAGTATAGTCTTCAGAGAAGACTAATTCCTCCAATTGTGATTTTTCTTTTCAATATTGCTTTTGCTATTCAGGGTCTTTTGTATTTCCATACAAATTTGAAAATATTTTGTTCTAGTCCTGTGAAAAATGTCATTGGTAATATAGTAGGGATTGCATTGAATCTGTAGATTACCTTGGGTAGTATAGTCATTTTGATTCACTGATTTTTCCGGTTCAAGAGCATGGTATATCTTTCTATCTATTTTTGTCATCTTGGAAATTCTGAAAATAATGTGCTGGGTGAGAAGCACTTCCAGAATGATGGAGCAAGGAACTCCAAACCCCCATTCCTCTGTTAAAAGCAACAAGAACACTGGGGAGAAAAACAAGACATTTTAATTTTGAAAACATTATTCAAAAACACCATAAAATTAAAAACTATACCAGATGAACAGATACATGATCCAAACAAAGAATTAAAAATAAGCAAACAAAATCTCTCCAAAATGAGGATTGTGGCAGGCGCTGTATGTTGTTGGCTTATTCAATATTTTTTTAATTTTTAAAGTTTTTTTGAAGCATAATTAATTTGTAGTGTTTTTATATTTTTTGCTGTAAACAAACTAATTCAGTTATACATGTACACAATCCATTCTCTTTCAATATTCTTTTGACCAACTTTTGTATTGCCTTCCTCTACTATAAAGTCTGAGAAGTCAAAAACTTAACTTCACAATGGCAGCTTTGGCTGGATATGTGACACAATGATATATGAAAGATAGAAGACTCTCCTGAGGTTTTCTGCCAGTCTTTGTATGCCTGATAAAAGTATAGCTTCTTCTTCTTTCTCCTTGCCCCTCCCCTATCTTATTGCTATCTGCTGCCTGCTGCAAGATGGCAGGAGGGCATCCACTAGCCACCATGAGGGAAGGACAGTGGTAAGAAGAGCCCTTGACCCTAACGCTTTGAACTGTCAGCAACCATTTATTTCTAATCCTCTTGTTATTTGTTGAAAGTAAACAGCTTAACTTGGTTAAGCTACTACTTAACCAGATTTTTTTTTTTGTTATACATAGTGTAATTCTCAAAATACAGATAGGAAGTTGGACATATGAAGCAGAAAACAGTCATTTATATAATCTGACTGGAAATAATTAGAATTAAAAACATCATAGCTTTGGGAGTTCCCATCGTGGCTCAGTGGTTAACTAACGAATCCGACTAAGAACCATGAGGTTGCAGGTTCGATCCCTGGCCTTGCTCAGTGGGTTAAGGATCTGGCGTTGCCGTGAACTGTGGTGTAGGTTACAGACACGGTTTGGATCCCGTGTTGCTGTGGCTGTGGCGAAGGCCGGCAGCTATAGCTTCTGTTAGACCCTTAGCCTGGGAACCTCCATATGCCGTGGGTGCGGCCCTAGATAAGGCAAAAAGACAAAAAAAAAAAAAATCATAGCTTAAATAAAGACCTGGGTAGAGGAACTAAGTGGCTGAATTGGTACAGTGGAAGATAAATTAGAAAGCTGGAAGATGAGGTCCAGGACCTTTCTCAAAAGACAGCAGAAAGAGATAAAGAGAAAGAATATATAACAAAAAAATTAGGAATTACGGAAAATGGAAGTAGCATCAATATCTGAATAAGTTGTTTCAGATGGCAAGATAAACAGTAAATAGGAAATAATTTAAGAACAATGAATAAGATTTTTTTTCAAAGTAAGGAAAGGTATTTACTTAATGAATTGACAGATTTCATGTTGCATGAAGTAAAATAGAAAAATAATATACACTTGCAAATGGTGCTGAAATGTAAGAAAAACTAAGGCTAAGAGAAAAATTCTGATATCTTCCAAAGATTAAAATCAAATCATCTCCATCTAACAAGAATTTCATTGTTATCAGACTGTGTAATAGCAATGTTGGATAATAGAATACTATTTTTGGAGTGTTGACTAAAAAGACATTGGAATCTAGAATTTTTCCCAGCTGGATTATTTAAATTCATGGAAAAAAATCATGACATACCCATTGCCTCAGGAGATTTATTGCACAACAAGCCTTTTTGAAAATACTCTAGGACAAGAGTCAGAAAACTATGGGCCTTGGGTCAAAACTTGTCCACCACATGTTCTTATAAATAACATTTCATTGGAACACAGTGCCACTCATTCACTTATGTATAATCATACTGTTTCTTTCCTGCTCTGATGGCAGAACTGAGTAGTTACAACAGATTGTATGGTCCACTAGCCTAAGATATTTGCTTCACAGAAAAATTTGCCAACTCCTGCTCTAGGACAAAGTACTCAAACAAAAAGAGAAATAAGGACAGATAAATCTAGATACTTTGCAATAAGGGAAGTTAGAATGAATAACTATTTAAGTTTCACAGTTTAAATAATGAAGGATGAAAACAAGCTAAACTATATCCCCAAGAATCCAGACCTAAGGCACTTTATGTGGTGACCACGTGGTTGTGGAGGAGCCAGAGAAGGTAAGTTTATGCTGAAGTTTTTACTTTGTTCAGGCAGAACTATAGCATAGAGGGCTTCTGGACTGTGCTACATAAAGGCATCGCACCAAAGAGGCATTCTTTACATTGCAGAGACATCTCAGAAAGATAATTAGAGCGCAAGTTCTGGCCCTCATATCACTGTCTTATTGGCTAATGGGTGGTGTGGAGGTGAGACCTGAGTTAAATGTGCCACCTGAGCTGCTGAGAGGAACAATTCAGCTATGGATAGCTTTAAAAATGATAGGAACAAGTATACACATATGTGCTATCAATAAATTAGTGTTTACCACCAGAAGTATGGAAATAAACCTGCAAAAGAATAGTCTATCTACCCAATGGAAGATAGGAAAGTATGGGAGATAAGAAAATATGATAAACTAGAGTGTAAAATAGTCTGTCAGGAGTAAATCCAAATGTAACAATAAATTACAACAAATATTAAATACATAAAACTAATTGATCCGAAGACATAGATGCTCATGTTAGATTTTAAAATGACAATCATTAGGCAAGAGAGTCAAATAACTGTATCTCTGTGGAAACATAGACACAACCTGGTAGTTGTCAAGTGGTAGTTATTACTGTGCTTTTTTCATGTATTGAGTTAATTATTCAGAATCAAAGCAATATCCAATATCCTGGAGTCAGAGGTAGGCATCCTAAGGTTTTACCTTCCAATTAACCAATTAATGACTTTTTTCCAGCAGTGACTCTGCTTAACAAAGTCTTTTTTTTGCTTTTTAGGGCCGCAGGTGAGACATATGGAAGTTCCCAGGCTAGGGGTCGAATTGGACCTGCAGCTGCCAGCCTACAACACAGCCACAGCAACACAGGATCCAGGCCACATCTGTGACATACACCAGAGCTCACGGCAACACCGGATCTTTAACCTACTGAGCAAGGCCAGGGATCGAACCCACATCCTCATGGACACTAGTAGGGCTTGCCACCACTGAGCCATGACAGGAACTTCCAGCAAAGTCTTAATATGACTTAGTGATAGAAAGGAAAACTCTTAGGATAATTTTCAAGAGAGTCTTCTATATGGAAAATTTTCTGCCTTACTAAAAATACAACAATGAAACGATTCCAAATATCATAATTTTGGAAATAGAATTTTGATTAAGTTGCTCATAAGCAAATTTATCAGAAAAGAACTGTCAGTTGTGATACAAGGATGATTAAAATGTGAGTAGAGTTACAGAGAAATTCACTCTCAGACATTTTGCAGAAAATTGATTAGTTCATGACAGAATAGAGAAACTATGATTTGGTGAGTCTTTTATTACGTGACTGCTTGTTTAAACTATTGGTAGATTTCTTTTATAAACTTCGTTTTGTTCTACTTAATTTTTTGTCATTAGGTTGCAAACTACTGAATATGATGTAGTTTTTTTCCAGATAGCTGGAATTGAAAATGTTCCCCTTTTCTATGATTAAACACCACATAAAAAAGGGAGAACATACAATGGGCAACATATGATTGGAGAATAATTATTAATTTTCAGTAGAAATAAGCACTTCACTTCAAAAATATATCTTCGTATTAATATATCTTCGTATATCTTTCTGGAGCTGGTGAAAGAAAAGCCATTCTAAACAGTACTTACTGAGACTGATCACCACTTTAGTCTTTCATAATGTTGTCTAATATCTAAGAATGTTAACACTGTAGAACTGCAAAATTTCCACTCTTTTGCTGTACCTGTACTGGTAATGGAAAGAAAAATAACATTCAGGGAATAGTCACATTAAAATAGTAACAATTTCAGTATCTTATTCATCTGCAAGTATTTTCTATAATCAAATTATTATAACTCCAAATATCCCAATGCCATGAAAATTTATAGCTAGAGAAAGGGAAAAAAAAATTAGTTTTGTGCCTTTGTAAAAAAAAAAAACATTTAGCTAGAAGCCAGGTCAAGCTATTTTTATTGGTTAACATAAACAAAATCGTCAAAGCAAAAACATATTATCTGTGACTACAGAAGAATTTGGAAGCCAGGTCTGTTAGACTCAGGTCTCGTGCCTGATAATGAGTTAGATTAAGCCTGGGGAATTGGTGGGACCGAAGAGAAGAAAAAGACTGGCAGGCGAGGGCACAGCACGAGGTGAGTTAAACCCTCAGTAGAACTGGGAGGAGGGGTAAAATCGTGAAGTCCTCTTTGTGCTGTGCCTAGGATGTTAACACTGTTGACTGAGGAAATGGTGGGACATCTTTGTTAATTGGTTAATATTGCTGAAGCCCATTTGAAAGCATAGCATTAAGTGCTGCAACTTGATGTTCATCTGAGGATAAATAACTACAACCTTTCTACCAGTGCTGGGTTCTTAAGCTAGATTTTGGTTGCCTCTTTCTAGCAAACAAATCAGTCTTTGGTGAGAGATGAAAACAATTAGAATTAAATCTGTACTTATTTCTTTACAAGTCTATTTTGCATAGTTTTAACTTGTCCTTTGAAAACATTTGTTAAAAACCAACAAGATGGCAGGCATTTTGCCTGGTGCAATAGTTGACTTTGATTAAAGTCCCTTCATTCAAGGAGTTAATATTTTAGTGTGGAGACCGGAAAACAGAAAAGCAATTACAACATGATATGTGATTATGGGATATTTTGGGGAACCTATAGAAGTGCCACTCAGCTTTATCTCAAAGACCTAGGACGGCTGCCCGGAAAAACTGCTATTGTTGGTTGAGATCTGAAGCATGCATAAGATTAGCCAGATGAAGACCACTGGGGGAAGGTAGAGGTTGTAGAAGTGTATTCCAAGTGAGAAAACTGCCTGGGAAAGGATCAGTGGCTAGAAAAATTTGGGTGGATCCCAGCAGCCGTAAGAATTTCGTTATAATTCAGGAAAACTGTAGCAGGTTGGAGGAAGGAGAGAAAAGAGGCCGTTATCACCTTGAAAAAAGTTTGAAGAGTGACCTGGAGAGGAGAAGATTAGGGGCCAAGAAAGAAGTCGGGAAGTCTTGGAGCAAACCAGGAAAGAGATGGAAGTGGTCCAATCCAGATAAACACCTGAGAGAATAGAGATTAGGGAATTAGGGTAACCGGAGTTGATGATGTATCAAATGTAAGAGAAGGAGAAGGTAAAGCAGATGTCAGAGCTGTTGATTTGGGCAATAGGTTGGTGATAATCTTGGAGACAGAGGAAATCAGGAGGCTATAATCCCATGAGAGTCCAATTTTATGCTTGTCTTGTGCATGAGTTGCCTTCTATTTCAAGGATTCTCTATTCCTCTTTCACATTACACAGTTTGGTTATTCCAAGGTTTCTGCCATTGCCCATTTCCCCTTTCTCTCATTGTGATGTGCTTTCTTTTTACTCCATTGAAGTATATCGCTGGTCAAAACTTTTGTTGTTAGCCCCAACTCTGTAAGTTTTCAGATGCCCCAAGGAATACAAAAAAAACTATTAACTGTTTTCTCTCTCAAATATCTACTTTGAATTAACATTTATAATTCAATTAGGATTTGAGATGGTTAGGAGTAACTATCTTCACACAAGACATTTTATTGTCATTATGCGTCAGTTGCTTAGAAATGTGTAACTTGTTTTTAGACTGATTGTGAAAAATTAGCATCAGCCGCACAAAACCACATATACTTTTACGATTTAATAACTATGATGGTCTGGAGGCCTTAAAGACTGAAACCAAGGGGAAGAGATGTACAATGAACAATTTTCTTATTAGATTTAGTTTTCTGTTGCTACTACAAAAAAATCACAAGTTTAGCAGCTTAACACAAGTGTATTATTTACAGTTCTGTAGGTCAGAAGTCTGACAAGAGCCTTGCCTAGGCTTAAAATCAAGGTGTTGACGGGGCTGTGTTCTATTTTCAAGGGCTCTAAGAGAGAATGTCTTTGTTTTGGCCTTTTGCAGCCTCTGGGGGCCACTAGCATTTCTTGACTCACGGCTTCCTTCCTCTGTCTTCATATCTCTCAGAGTCCATTGCATCATTCTGATCTCCCTTCCCCACTTTTGAGGACCTTTGTGATTACACTGGGACCGCTGTATGGTCCATGATTTGGTCCCTGTTTGTAACCTTAATTCCATTTGCAACCTTACTTCCTATTTGCCAAGTTACGTAATATTCACAGATTCTAGGTAATAAGACAGGACACCTTGGGGCAGGGGGATCATTATTCTGCCCATCATAATTATGAAATCCAATTAAACAGTGTTTTGATTGTTAAGGTTTTTCTTCTGTTTTCATATTTAATCTCATCAAGGCTATCAATAACTTCCACATTGCAAATACAGTGGACCCTTCTCAACTTGACCTGAGGCATCTTTGACTCATGAATGATTTATCGCTCCTTAACTCCAGTTCTTCAGCTGACTTCCAGGACACTTATACCCGCATGATTTCATGAGGGCTACTAACATCACGGGCTGCTACTTCTCAGGCTCCTTTGCTGGATGTTCCCATTTCCCCTGGGCATGTAACAGTAGAACACACATGAGAGTTCTTTGTCCTTTCCTTGTCAGCATCTATACTCACTTCCTGGGCATTCTCATCAACTCATAAGTCTTTTAATATCACTCATAGGCTAACAATTTTCATACTTTTATCCCCGTGCCTAGACCTCTCAAATTCCAGACTTATATATTCGGCTGCCTCCACTACATCTTCACTCAAAAAGACTAACAAACATTTCAAGCTCAACATATTAAAAACTGAAGTTTTTCCCCACCCAAAATGGTCCCATTTGTGGTTTTTCCTATCTCAGCTGATGTCAACTCCATAACTCCAGGTTCTGAGGACAACAGTTTTGTTGTCACCCTTGAATTCTTTCTTATCTTCACCCCTCACATCCCGTCTTCCATGAAATCCTGTGGCTCTGCCTTTAAAATATATCCACACTTCATCACTTCTCAACAGCTTAACTGCTATCATCTTGGTCTGTGAACTATTTTCCAGACCTCATGATCCAGACAATATGGGTAAAAGTTGTTTTGTAGTAAGAAACACCATACTCAGGAGCATGATGTACAAAAATGCTCTTTCTATTTTTCATGCAGACAAAATCTTATTATGTTAACATATCCTTATATACCTTACAGATTCTTGGATAAATGCACTTTGATGTACAAAACTTTCTTCAGTTCCATTCTCTAAGATGTGTCATTTTTTTTTTAAAGAAAACAAAGTCATCTGACTTTGAAGATTATAGCAGCATTTTATTGCTTTCCATGGCTGGCTAAATCCAGAAAAGTCCTTGTTATATTTCTGACCAAGGCAGAAACTGACTTGAATGGATTTAGATTATATTTACTTTAACTTTATCAGACTATATTAGCATTTATTTCTAGTGGTTTGAATTAGAAACTTTAAGTGCTAGATTCTGATTACATAGGCAGGCAAACACCAGTCCACAATATTTTATGTATTCTTTTATATACCTCCCAAATATCTAGGTATTCCTGACCAGAGTAAAAGCATTAGGTTAAATTTGATACAATGGAATAATTTTTAATTACAGAGAAGACTGCTTTTGATTTCATTATCAACTTGATCTCCCATGAAAATGAAAAGTGAAATTTGCTGACCAGGTAGAGATTATGTCAAAGTTCCTGCTTCAGTTGTTATGATGAACTGTATCTTGAGTGTTTTTTTACTACTACAAAGTTTTGTATTTTTAGTTGCTGGTTCTGATTAAGTTTTCCCTTCCTACTAGCTCCTCCTGGGGAAATTTCTTTGAGATAAATATACTGGAAAAAAAATTCTTTGTTATTCTTTAGCTATCTTTCACAAAGCTTTCTTCACGGCTTTTTTTTTTTTAAAACAGAAATATTTAAAATTAAATGCTATGCTTTGCATAATGGAACTTCCCCTGCCAACCCTAATGTTTCTCAGAATATTGATGAGAATGCATAGCTTGTCCCCAGTGAGGGTACTAAACTCTTTTTTGGCTATTTTCCAAAAAGTTCCATTGCAGGAGAGAAAGAAGATGCCTTGGGCTCACTGAAATAAAACACTACTAAGAAAATTTTTAGAGATAGAAACAGCAATAAGTAAATAAAAGTGAAGTACAGAAGGTCTTAATAGTTAGGAAGATAGGTTGGGAAGAGCAATTAGAAGGTAGAGAGAAAAATGACTCTTATTTGGCACATCAATTGCTATTCCTTCAGTTTAGGATTTTCTACATACTTTTAAGCAATGTGAGTCTGATGAACCCACAGTAAAGTCAGGCATTATGATCCCTGCTCTTATGTTATGCATCCTTCTTACTCAGCACACACTGCAAGATCCCCTTTTCATTTGGGATCTGACTCTGCAACTCAAAGTCTTCTTTGGAGGCTTACTTGGAATCAGAGAAAGTAACTGCTCAGTCAGATTTAGCATCTCCATAAAACAGATGATAATATTTTCCTAGATACTTGAGTAAAGTGGCAGGTAAGCATTTCTAAAAGAGACTTTCCATAGCTACTCTCATTCCATCTTTTAAAAATACCAAAATTGTAGGTACCAACTGACCTCTGGTGCATTTTATTGTAGCGCCCATGGGGAATGTATTCCAAGACCCGCAATAAATGCCTGAAAACACAGATAGTACTGAACTCTATATAAACTATGTCTTTTCTATACATACATTCCTATAATAAAGTCTAATTTATAAATTACACACAGGAAATTAACAATAGTAACTAATAATAAAATGGAACAATCATAGCAACATACTATATATAATACAAGTTATGTGAATGGGGTCTTTCTCTCTACAAATATATTCCTACCCATTTTTTTTCAACTGTACAGTGTGGTGACCCGGTTACACATACATATATAGATTCGTCACAAGTGATTAGACATAGTTCCTAGTGCTATACAGCAGGATCTTCTTGCTTTTCCATCCCAAAGGCAATAGTCTACAACTATTAACCCCAGACTCGCATACCATCCCACTCCCTTCCCTACCTTCTTGGCAACCACAAGTCTGTTCTCCAAGTCCGTGATTTTCTTTTCTATAGAAAGGATCGTTTGTGCAGTATATTAGATTCCAGATATAAGTTCTATCATATGGTATTTGTCTTTCTCTGACTTACTTCACTTAGTATAAGAGACTCTAATTCCATCTATGTTGCTGCAAATGGCATTATTTTATTCTTTTTTTATGGCCCAGTAATATTCCATTGTGTATATATACCACATCTTCCTAATCCAATCATCTGTCGATAGACATTTAGCTTGTTTCCATGTCTTGAGTATTGTGAATAGTGCTGCAATGAACATGCATGTGTAAGTGTCTTTTTCAAGGAAAATTTTGTACAGATATATGCCCAAGAGTGGGATTGCTGGGTCATATGGTAGTTCTATGTACAGTTTTCTAAGGCACCTCCATACTGTTTTCCATAGTGGTTGTACCAGCCTACATTCCCACCAACAGTGCAGGAGGATTCCCTTTTCTCTACACTGTCCCCAGCATTTGTTGTTTGTGGACTTATTAATGGCCATTCTGACTGGTGTGAGGTGGGATCTCCTGGTAGTTTTGATTTGCATTTCTCTAATCAATGATGTTGAGCATTTTTTCATGTGCTTGTTGGCCATCTGCGTATCTTCTTTGGATAAATGTCTATTCAGGTCTTTTGCCCATTTTTCAATTGGGTTGTTGGCTTTTTTGCTGTTGAGTTGTATAAGTCATTTGTATATTTTAGAGATTAAGCCCTTGTCAGTTATGTCATTTGACACTACTTTTTCCCGTTCTGTAAGTTCTTTTTGTTTTCCTTTGCTGTGCAAAAGCTTGTCAGCTTGATTATGTCCCATTGGTTTATTTTTACTTTCATTTCTGTTGCTTTGGGAGACTGACCTTAGAAAACATTTGTAAGGTTGATGTCACAGAATGTTTTGCCAATGTTTTCTTCCAGGAGTTTAATGGTGTCTTGTTTTATAAAGTCTTTAAGTCATTTTGAGTTTATTTTTGTGCATGGTGTGAGAGTGTGTTCTAGTTTCATTGATTTGCATGTAGCTGTCCAGGTTTCCCAGCAATACTTACTGAAAAGTCTGTCTTTTTCCCATTTTATGTTCTTGCCTCCTTTGTCAAAGATTAATTGACCGTAGGTGTCTGGGTTTATTTCTGGGTTCTCTGTTCTGTTCCATTGGTCTGTATGTCTGTTTTGGTACCAGTACCACACTGTCTTGATTACTGTGGCCCTGTAATATTGCCTGAAGTCTGGGAGAGTTAGGCCTCCTGCTTGGTTTTTGTTCCTTAGGATTGCTTTGGCAATTCTGGGTCTTTGTGGCTCCATATAAATTTTTGGGTTGTTTGTTGTGGTTCTGTGAAAAATGTCATGGGTAATTTGATAGGGATTTCATTGAATATGTTTACTACCCAGGGTTAATGCTTTTTCCATCTTAACTAAGCACATATCACACTGTGGCCTTAACTTTTGCACTTTGGGGTGTGACAGCAAAATTAGTATGAATTTCATTTTTCTTCTTCACAATTTCACCAATTAAAGATTTGTCCTTCTGTAGATCTTAACAAACTTGGCATTCATTTTTTTTCTTTCCTTATGAAGTTAAGAACTTAATCAGAACGTTTTCACTTAAAAACAGTTTATGTTATTTCTTTGGCATATCCAAACTGCCCACATCTCTACTCTGGGTCTTTGGGGGCCATTATTAAGTAAAATAAAGGTGACCTGTACAAAAGCACTGTGATACCCTGACAGATGATCTGATAACCAACCTGGTTACTAAGTAACTAACCAGTAGGATATGCTGGGAAGCTGGATGATTTATGATCTGGAAAGGATGGAGTAATATGGTGCAGAACTTCATCACACTGCTCAGAATGGTGTGCAATTTAAAACTTATGTATTGTTCATTTCTGGAATTTTTCATTTAATATTTTCAGGCTGAAGTTGACAGCTGGTAACTGATATTGCAGAAAACAAAAAAACAAAGGAGAGCACAATCATATTCCTATAGTTGATGCTGGGCTGGATAGACACTGAGCATGGTATCTCTGGAGATAAAACGGTCTGTGTTAATCTATGGGCTTACCACTTACTGATTGTATAAACTTGGATGCATTAGATAATTTCTCTGTTTCTTAACTTCCTTGATTATGATATGGTAATAATGATAGCAATAGCACCTGCCTCATAAGATTGTTGTGAGAGTTAAATTAGCACCCTCAAATAAATGTTGGTTAATGCCATTGGGATGAGTAGTTCAAATTTTAGCAATGATGGAGTTCCCGTTGCGGCTCAGTGGTTAATGAATCCGACTAGGAACCATGAGGTTGCGGGTTCGATCCCTGGCCTTGCTCGGTAGGTTAAGGATCCGACGTTGCCATGAGCTGTGGTGTAGGTTGCGGACGCAGCTTGGATCCCGTGTTGCTGTGGCTGTGGCGAAGGCTGACAGCTACGGCTCCTGTTAGACCTCTAGCCTGAGAACCTGCGGGTACAGCCCCAGATAAGGCAAAAAAAAAAAAAAAAATTTTAGCAATGAAAAATTTCAATAAAGGTTAAAAACAGATTATCTGTTCTAAAATAAGAATGTGACATTCTGAGGAAAGTAACCCATTTTAACTTCTAGAGTTCTGAAGAATACTAGATTGACAAATTTTACCAATATTGAAATAAACTGTGTTGTGAGAAGGGATCCTGAAACTCAGAAACAGATGCTGAGACCTTAGTAGGGTAATCACAGTATTTTCAAGTGGAAGAGTAAGTTCTAAAGCTCAAAACTAACATCAAAATTAGTTTTGTTAGTTTATCATGTAATACTGATGTTTAAGGGCTCAAAAATTTTAATTGCCAGGAAGGAACAATTTGCAAAAACACAGTGTTATTTTGAATTCATGCTTCAATTAATAATAGGTAACTGGGATAGCCTTGTGTGTTTGTTCCAAAGTATAATGTTGTTGACAGCCACAGAATCAATAGACACACAACATAATTAACTACCTTATTGATTGCTTATGGCAATTAAAACCCTCAAATCCTTTGTTGGATTCCCATGAGTGTTCCTGGAAGTTCAATTTCTAGATTGCTCTCACCTCACTATCCAAGGAATATGTTCTCAAGGAAAAGAAGACATAGTGCAGTTTGTTTTCAACTGAATTCAATTCATGAGTTTATGAAAGACCTACCATGTGCAAAGTTAGTGCCAAAGAAATACCAAGAAAAGACAATATAGAGACAAATACATTCATTAACACATATTTGTTTAGGGCTGACTATATGCAAGTAACTTAGTCTATATATTGCATAATATTATAATATAACATGCTTACTGTTATGACAACATGCTGTATCTGATGTCAAGGATTATAGTGAATCTGCAATATTCTGCTAAGTTGTTTTTTTACATGATGTCATATTTGGAGACTGATTTACTGTCCATGGTTCTCTCCTCTAACTTAAAAGTGATTGCTTTTTCCTCTGAAATCCCGAAGAAGTATTTTCTTACTTACACTTATCGAGACTTAAGATTTTTGTAGTTACTTAATTTGCAAGATGGTGTAGTCGTTTTTAGATTAGTGTCTGAAATCAGAATTATTGGGTAAAATTCTCAGCTAAAACACTTACTGTGTAACCTTGAACAGGTCATCTAATCATTTTGTGTGCCAGTTTCCTTATTTCTAAAATAGAGGTTAATAACAGCACTTATCTCACAGAGTTATGAGAGTTAAAGGTATTAATAACATATAAATATACTTAGGAAAGTGTCTTTCTGTACATCATTCATTCTACTAGGTTAAATTAGAATTGAAAAGTGGTTTTATTATATTTTCTTGAATTTCAGTGAAAATGAAAAATAATCACACATTTAGCTAGCATGAACTTACATAAGCCACATCACCAAACAGTGTAAACAACATTATATTGAAAAACTAGAAATGAAAGGATATTGGAGAAGATTGCTAAGAGGGTTTTTTTTTTTTCTTCTCTTTTTAGGGCCACACACGTGGCATATGGAGGTTCCCAGGCTAGGGGTCCAGTTGGAGTTACAGCTGCCAGCCTATACCTCAGCCACAGCAACTTCAGATCCCAGCCACATCTGCAACCTATATCACAGCTCACGACAACGCTGGATCCTTAACCCACTGAGAGAGGCCAGGGATCGAACCTGCAAACTTATGGTTCCTAGTAGGATTTGTTTCTACTGTGCTGCAACTGGAACTCCAGAAGATTCTTATAATGTGCAATCATACATATATGATCATTGATTTTATTTTCATGTATAACTTGAAAATCTGCCTATAACAAACAATTAGAAATTATGGTTAAGATGTACCAAAATTCTTTTGAATGAATAGCTTATTTACAGGAAATTCAGTGACAAACACATGTCCAAAACAAAGAATGAACTAATGTAAAGCTAATATTGTGGTGTCAAAGAGACTAGAAGACTTGGACTTAATGACCATATGAAGTTGGAAATTAGAGCTTGGACTTTAACAACACAGAGTAGGAACAGATACCTTTCCAAAAGCTGTGCCCCTTATAGAAGTATGAGCAAGAAAAGAATATGCTTACAAATATGGGCAATAATGAGGAAGTTTGTATATTTCTATTTAGTTCCTTTGTGGGAAAAATTCTCTTAGTAACTTGTAGTCATGTTTTTGCCATGTGTGTGAAGTTTAAATTTATACTAACTGCATGGTATAGAAATCACCAAGCTGAAAAGTGTAACATAAGAAAGATGCACAGCCAGCTTGAGAGTGGCTGGCAGAAGCAAATGCAAACTCTTTTGGATGAGCACACCCTAAATTTAGTCTGTACAAGGCTGTCAAACTGGAACCCCTCACAATTCAAAATTTAAAAGACGCAGGGGAAATCTACTTATGGTAGACACACAAACAGTGGTAATTGATGCGTAAGGACTTATTAGTAGATATAAGAATGATTGGTAGACATTATGAAATATTTTTGTTATGAAATATATATATTTAAGTAGATATAAAAATGAACCAAAATTATAACAAAAGAGAGCATTATGAATAATAAGGTATGTTTAAAAGGAAAAAAATTGAACTTCCAGAAATGAAAAGGAAAAAAGTTATTAAAAAAATACAACAGAGAGGTTAAGCAGACACAGCTGAAGAGTGAATTAGTAAATTGGAAAATAGATCTGAGGAAATTACAAGAGGCAAAACAATGGGTTAAAGAGACAAAAATAGGAAGAAGATGTTTAGCAAAATGGCAGATATTTCAAGAAAACATACATCTAAAAGGAGTTCCAGAAAGAGAAAATTGAGAGAATGAGAGAATGTAATTCAGCACTCTTGAGGCCCTCCTTTCTCTTTTCAAGGATTTCTAGGTGTTTAGGATATATCAGTGAACAAAGTAAGTAAAGGTACTTATAATCATTTTATTACCGTTATAGCACAGAGAACAGAAAGTTAAAAAACATATATACATATGTATATGCATAATAAATGCATAAATTACAGAGTATATTAAATAGCACATATCTTACAGAAAAAAATAATAAAGTAGGATAAAGGATACGGGTGTGTGTATATGAATGTGTGGGAAATAAGACTGAAATTGCAATAGTGTAGAAAGGGTGAACTTTATTTGAGAAAGTGATATTTGAGCCAAGATTTGATGGAGGTGAGGAATTTAGACATTCAGATAGCTGGGAGACATCCATATAGAAAATGCAAAAACTCTAAGAGGACACCTGGGCTGTTAAAGGACTTTTTTGTTTGTTTTTTTATTGTCGTAGCACGATATATTGACTATTGACTAGCATATGAGACCTGATCAATGAGTATTTAGATCAATGACTGTGTATATACATAGTTGTATATCTCTATTACAATGTCTGTATTTCCTTTACTTGATTGTTTTCTTAAACTCTCCCTCAATAATCTATATAGACCTATCTTGAGTATTATTATGGTTTTGATGCTGTATTATCAATGTGATACACATAGGCAAGGTACAGGTATAGGAGGATTTTGTGGTAGAAGCTCATGGAAGTTCTTTTTTCTGATTGTTTCTAACATTTTAATAAAATAAGCAAGGTCATTACTGAAGAGTGAAGAAAATGGAAATGGTGTTATAAGTTTGAGGAGGGTAGACAGTATAAAATAGTCATTTAGGAGACTAGGAGAGTGATTTAGGAAGATAAATATGATTAGATTTCTAGAAAGGTCTAAGGACTCATTTGCGGTTAATATTTAAGGATCTGGAGTGAAATCAGTCATCATAGCGGTGTTTTTGTTTAGCATACCAGGTATAGGGGAATGTGGGAGCTGGATTTATCCAGCACTAGGGTATTTTCAGGCACAAAGAAGGGAATGTGAGAGGGGCAAAATAGTTTTGGCTTATGCAGAAGAGTGATTGTAATGACAGGCTAAGAAATTCAATGTGGAAATGAAGGGAAATGAGGATATGAGAAGGTAAGTTTCAATTTAAAAGTGGCCAATGAAGTGAAGGTCAAAGTGAGCTCAGAGACTATTTGAAGAAAGAAATAGTAGGAGTGGTATGCTTAAAACTGACATTATGGAGGGCTGAAGATATTGGTGAGGCCTTTTGTATAACCATTACAGTGGGTGGTTGAAGTGAGGTGGTGGAGACCATATGAGGAGGAGGGCAGATTAGGAATGGGGAGTCCAGTGTAGAGAGGACTGTCAACCTTAGCAATTCTCAACTCTGTGTGCACAGTAAAAATGCCCTGGAGAGCTTAAAAAATATAAAAATCTAGGCTCTATTTCAGACCAGTTAAACAAGAATTTCTGGGAGTGGGATCTGTGTACTAGTAAGCTTTGTAAATGTTTCTCATGAGATTTGATTTTCAGCCAAATTTGAGAACCACTGATAGTTGTGGGTAGAAAATATTGATAAGGAGAAAATGAGCAGGAGGTAAAAACTTTCAAAGATGGGGTTGGGAGGTGGTGACCAGGATGTGTATAAATAAAACTGCTACACGCATTTGTAAAATAGTAGTAGTACATAAATGTGAAACATCTATATTCAGTCTACAAGGATGCGTGAGGAGTTTGGATTCCTAGACCCCATGAGAAAGCCCAGTTTTTGAAATGAAGAAGGAACCTATTTCCTTGGCTCTGTCTTAGAGACTCTTTCTGGTAGTTTGGTACTTTTAGCAACTGTACTTTTTGTTGCACTTAACTCTGCAACAGTGGTAAGTAGAATAAAACTGGCTTTTAACATCAAAACTTTCTGTAAAATACAGAATGAAGGAAAGGGTAGGAAAAAATGAATTAAATATATACTTCTAATAGAGGATATAAATGTTCTGGAAGGGTCCTCCTTCCAAAACAGACTAGATTCGTTCATGTTATAAAACAGGTCCTTAGGTAAGGCTTACCTTGAATACCCTGCTTTAATTATTCAGGAAGCTTTGCTGGTGTTATGGTCTACTGAGGCAAATTCTCCCACAAATTTTAAAAGATGTCAAATCAGCCCTCACGGGCTTGAAGTTTAAATTTTCTTTTGCCCTTGCAATATCTCTTGATTCAACTTTGCAATTCTCAGCAAAAGTTAATGTAGCTGTCAGAACTTTTCACAAATTATTGTCATGGTACTTTTCCCAGGACTGGTCTTCCATTCTGTATTGAAAAGATAGAGCCTAGATCTATCTCTGGTCTCTTCATGGTTGTGCATTTCATTGTACATATATTTTTAAGGATGTTGATCTAAATCATGCATCCTTAAAAAAAATCATGGAAGTAGACTTTTTGACATGAATAGGTAAAACTGTGGTTAACACGGACTTTTGCATTTAAGAGAATAGAGAAGAAGGTAATAATCCTATTTTCCCTTCATTCTCTGGGGAAATTAGTTATTGGACATGCTGTTTTATTCTACTACTTTTCTAGGTGAAATAGGAAGAGTCAGCTTTATGAGTAGGTGGAAAGGCAGAGCTCTATGCCAGTAATTTAAGGACCCTGCAATATTTCTGCTATATTGTCTGAGTACTACATTTGGAGGTCTAATAATTTTAAGTTTTGGATTTTATTATTCTTTAAGAGTTTGCAATTCAAAAGTCAGTAACACTAGAAACCTATACCATATAACTTTGGAGTTTTGAGTATTTCATTTAGCTGAACACAAAGAGATGCAGAAAGAAAATATAGTATGACTCTGGTAGGAAGTCAGAATGGGTGGGTGAGGTGTGTGGAGAAGATGGAAGAAAGCCAGGTAGGAGCACAGGAGAGGAATGGTTTGAGCTCTATAATTATATTAGAGTTTTACCTTTTGTCAAACTTGCCCATAGGTCCAGAGGGAGTATACTGGAAGTAGAGTTCCAAGTAGACTATTTTTATTTATTAATTTTTTTGCAAATGTTTGGGTATGTATGGTGATATGGGGCCATGAGTTCCTATAATAAATACTGACAAAAGAATGTTTGATCTGAGGAACTCAATGAATCAAGAAATGAAATTGGTTTCTTTTTAATGAAATATCAAGTTCACGTAAACTTACCAAAGATGGAAAGTTATAAGAATATGAGACCTTTTTCAAAAATCAGTCTTTAATAAAATAGAATCTAGATAATGAATAAGGATTTCATGTTAGAAGCTGTTTAACAAAGAGACATCAGACAGATTGATAATAAAACTTTCCTAGAAGTCATATTCTTGAAATTCTACTTTATATAATTCTAGTGAGGAAAAAGAAAGAAAAATAAAGAAATGTAATATGGGATCTTTTGACCTTAGTTCTAATTTAACTGATTCATACTGGTAGAAATGCATCCTAGTGTCTACAGTATTGTAATGGAACCACCATGTTTTATTTTTATGCTTATTGAATATTCTGGTACTCATTTATTCATGCCTTTAAAGGGAAAACTTTATTATAAAAGTATGAATATGATATTTAAAAATAAAAATAAGGACCTGGTTTTACATATACACATGTGCTCATACATTCTTATATATATATATATATGTATTTATGCACATGTAATACATTCCTTGATAAAGAGCCCCTCCCCCTATGAATTTCCCTTGGGGGTGTGCTATAGGTTGAATTGTGTTCCCCCTCTAAATGTATGTGTTGTACTACTAACCCCCAGTATCTCAGAATTTGGAGGTAAGATTTTTATTTGGTGGTAGGATTTTTGCAGAGATAATAAAGTTAAAATGAGGTCATTAGGGTAAACCTCAATCCAATATGACTGATGTCCTTATAAAAGAAGAAATGTGGACACAGAAACACATAGACAGGGAAGATAATGTGAAAACTCATAGAGAGAAGGTGGCCATCTACAAACCAAGAAGCAAGGCCGGGAGAAGAACCTTTCCTCCCAGGTCTCAGAAGGAATCAATCCTAAGAAATGCCTTGATTTTGGACTTCTGGCCTCCAGAGCAGTGAGACAGTAGATTTCTGTTGTTTAGCTTTAACTTCGTATAACTGTTACATACGCAGCTATTACAGATAAGGGTGGCTTGTGTCTTTGACCCTACATTATGTGAAGTGGTGTGTGGAAAGAGCCCTGAATCGGATTAAGAAAATTTGGTTATTCATGTCTGTGGTTCTTCCACTTTCTAGTTGTATGACTTTAGTAAATCTAACCTTGCCAGACCAAGTGCTTCCTCACTGTTATAATCCATTGTCCTCAGAAATTGGTCCTAGGCCAAAAGAATGTCCTAGTCAACCCTAAACAAAATGCTTGTAGTTGACACTATTGCCCCCCTACCAATAGGGTAGCCATAAGTCCCAGGTGGACTGGGATAGTACTAGCCTTTATCTGTTGTCTTGTTGGAATTCTGATGTTTTACCCTTTTGTTCTCGGAAGTGCCCTGGTTGGAGGATAAATTATATGGTCTTCTTATCCTTTGCCTTCTTCCTCATGACAATTTTGCCCAGGTATTCATCCTATCCCCAGCTTCAGGGGTAGATTCTGATTAGTTAATGCCAGTGATGCTGATCGCACTCCTTACTTGTAATTGGTTCAGGAACAAATACTCAAGTTAGAGGATAGCTTTCCTGAGTAGTTACTGGTCCAGGAGTGGTACATTCCCTAATCTGGCCAAGTCACATTAAAAGCCAGGATTTATAGGCTATGACTGAAGAGCTTTTTTTTCCTCAATGAATGAGGTAGTATATTGTCCCGTTGTTGCTGGAAGCCTTAGGTAAGCAGGCTCGAGGATAAAACTTCATACAGAGTGGGCGTAACACAGAGGAATGGGAAGAAGTTGGAGCCGAAAATCTGCCCTAACTCTAGGTTTCCTGATAGGAGAGATAATATTTTCTTATTGTTTCAGTCCATTTGAGTCTGAGGTTTTAATGACTTACAGTGAAGTACATCCTAAGAAGAGATAATGTGTACTTGTTACTGTAGTTGCTGTGACAACCTAACACAACTGGGTGGCTCGAAACAACAAAATCTTACTCTCTTACAGTTCTGGAGTCCAAAGTCCAAAACCAGTTTTACAGGGTTAAAGTCAAAGTGTAAGCAAGACTGGTTCCTTTCAATGGCTCTAGGAGAAAATCTGTTTCCTTGCATATTGTAGATTCTGGAGGCCTCTTGTAATTTTGGTTCTTGACCCTTTCTTTACATCACTCCAGCCTCTGGTTTTACCTTCACGTCTCCTATCTTTTTTTTTTTTTTTTCGTTTTAGAGCTGTACATGTGGCATATGGAAGTTCCCAGAACTGCCAGCCTGCACCACAGCCACAGCAACACTTGATCTGAGCCACATCTGTGACCTATGCCATAGCTGTGGCAACACTGCATCCTTAATCCACTGAGTGAGGCCAGGGATCAAACCTGTGTCCTCACAGAGACAACCTCAGGTCCTTAACCTGCTGAGCCACATGGGAACTCTGCATCTCCTACTTTTTTATTTTTTTTTTTGACTTTTTAGAATTCAGATTCGTTTCCGCTGCGCCACATGGGAACTCCTGTATCTCCTACTTTTGAAGTCAAATTTCCCTCTGTTTCCCTGTTGTAAAGGCTTCTGTGACAGTACAGGAAAGTTTCCCATTTAAGATCCCCAATTTAATCACATCTGCAAGGTTCTTTTTTGCTTTTCAAGGCAGCATATTCAGAGATTCTAGGGATAGGATTTGGATACATTTGAGAACCATTATTTAGCCTACTACATGATGGTTTTGACTTTAAGGCAAAAATGACAGATTCTTCAGTAGTGAAATAGGTGATACAGGGTGTTGACTAGCAGTTTTTTTCTGGTGTTTAGAATTTCATTTGAGGTCATAAGCCTGAGAAAGGTAAATACACTCAAATCTTGAAGAGAGATGTATAACATCATTACATCCATAACTAAACTACTGAAAGAGTAGAACTTCTCTAGGGGCTATTTATACAACAATTAATTTCTGTCTCATATAAGATATGAATAGGACCTTTAGAGAGTGATTGGAGTGAAAGTTATTAAAATAGGTGTGTCTCTGAGTTAAGAGTATTATGGCATGTTCTCTCCCTCCCAAGGAAGAGGGAAGTGGGACTCTGGCACTTACCTCAAGCCAACTGAATAAATCTTAGAGACTGGAGATGCCAAGAAATAGGAGAGACTTGAGTCTTATTTGCTGGGTGAATGCTTGTGTAACTGTAGCAACTTTTAAGCTTTCCTAATGTTCCCACCAGGCTGGAGTCTGGCAGGAAAATTCTTTTTTTTTTTCTCTTCCTTAATGGATTTTATTTCAGTTATAGGTGTACATAAATCATCACAAGTCAATTTTACAGATTTTGTATCCCAAACCCCCAGTGCATCCCCCCACCCCCCAGATTGTCTTTTTGAAAAACCAAGGTTTTCCAAAGTCTGTGAGTCATTGTCTGTTCTTTAAGAAGGTTCATTGTGTCTTTTTAGTTTCCACATGTAAGCGGTAGCATTGGGTGTTGCTGTCTAATTGTCTGACTGGTTTCACTTTGCATAATTTCTAAGTCCATCCATGTTGCTATAAATGTTGGTAATTCATTCCTTTTAATGGCTGAGTAACATTCCATTGTGTATATGTACCATATCTTCCCTATCCACTCCTCTGTCGATGGGCATTTTGATTGTTTCCATGACGGGGTATTGCATAGAGTGCTGCAATGAACGCTGGAGTACATGTGTCTTTTCGAGTCATGGTTTCTGCTGGATAGATGCCCAGGAGTGGGATTGCTGGATCAAATGGTAATTCTATTTTGAGTTTTCTGAGGAATCTCCATACTGTTTTCCACAGTGGCTGCACCAATTTGCATTCCCACCAACAGTGTAATAGAGTTCCTTTTTCTCCACACCCTCTCCAGCACTTCTTGTTTGTAGACTTTTTGATGATGGCCATTCTGGCTGGTGTAAGGTGGTACCTCATAGTGGTTTTGATTTGCATTTCTCTAATGAGGAGCGATGTTGAACATCTTTTCATGTGTTTATTTGCCATCTGCATGTCTTCTTTGGAGAACTGTCTGCCTAGATCCTCTG
>PVHT020000254.1:1789762-1802127 GCA_004024745.2 Catagonus wagneri | reverse complement strand
TGGCCATTCTGGCTGGTGTAAGGTGGTACCTCATAGTGGTTTTGATTTGCATTTCTCTAATGAGGAGCGATGTTGAACATCTTTTCATGTGTTTATTTGCCATCTGCATGTCTTCTTTGGAGAACTGTCTGCCTAGATCCTCTGCCCATTTTTGGATGGGGTTGTTTGTTTCTTTGGTGTTGAGCTGTAGGAGCTGTTTTGTAAATTTTGGAGATTAATCCCTTGTCAGTTGAATCATTTGCAAATATTTTCTCCCATTTTGTGGGTTGTCTTTTTGTTTTGTTTAGGGTTTCCTTAGCTGTGCAGAAACTTTGAAGTTTAATTAAGTCCCATTTGTTTATTTCTCTTTTTATTGTCCTTAACTCTGACACATGGATCTGAGAAGATGTTGCTATCATTTATGTCAGAGAGTGTTTGGCCTATGTTTTCTTGATGTGGTCTCCGCTGTGTCTTCTGGAGCAGAGTATCTTTTTTGGAAGTTTACAGTCCATTTGGTTCAGGGTTGCTCGGCATTTGGTTGTAGTTTTGCTGTTATTTGGGAGAGAAGTTGAGCTCCAGTCCTTCCATCCGCCATCTTAATCCAGTCGGTCTGGCAGGAAAATTCTTGAGAGACCTTGACAGGTTCCCCTAGAGCAGAGACATGCATAAACAAAGAAAATGGTGTTTGCTTCCTCTCTGCTTCCAGCCTGGAGAATTCTTAAGCCATGAATCTGGCTGGAACAACTTGCAATAATAGAATAAAGAGAGAAAAGGGGGAAAAAAAGAAAGGCCTAACAAATGGCATCCTATCCTTTGGTGTAAGAATGCATAAGTCTCCCATGGTCCATGTGCTTCACTGAGCCCTTATCTAAATAGAAAGTGTTCTGGGGAGATGGAACCCCAGCAAAGAGGCCAGGAGGGACAGTGAAGAAGGCAGGAACCCAGGGTAGTTGCAACAAGATAGCTGGGTATGCGTCACTCATATAATAAAAATTTGCAGGCTGGAGATCCTTTAGAGGGGGTCTCCAATGAGGACACAAATGTGCTCCACGAGAGCATCTACTATGGCAAATTACTTTACACCTGCTATATGAGGCATCCTTATTTTCATAATCTCCCTTATCCACTACCTTCACCCTGGGACCTCCTGCAGTGAAAGATAGGGTAGATGGAGGAAGGAAGGGGAAAATAGACAAAGATCACTTTGTGATTATAGTTAGCTCATCCAACGATCAAGTCTGAACTGTGGGAAGGGGTGACGATTTGGAATGAAAGATTTAAGTTCTAATTTAGACTGGATGGGACTTTTTTTAGTAACTGAAAGTGAATCACACTTACTTAAATAAAATTGTTTTTGAGACTCAAAGAGATTGGAAAGGTATGAGATATGCCTGGGCTGTATCTTGGAGTAGGGAAGGGAGCAACAGAGAGTACTGGCTAGTGATGCCTAGAGAAAAAAGTAAAGAAGTTTACTCCTTTCAATAATCTGTTATATAGGTAAGAACTGGCCAGGAACAGAAAAGAATTAAAATGTGGCTATGGCAGTGACATGGATTAGTAGATCCTCTATTAAGTGTATTTAAAAGTTAAGAGAATGTCCAATATTAGAATAACTCTCCAGGTCTCCTGAAAACAAAGCAAAATATAAATCAAACCAAATTACAACTAATGTGGCCAAATGCTATTTTTCAGTGAAAATTTGAACAACTCGGTTAGGTATTTACTGACAATTTACAGCTCCCAGCTTTACTAAATTGTGTTAGCAATTAAAAAAATTCTTTTTATGCAATTAGTCATTAACTGTAGTATGGCATTTCTCATTTAGGAGAAAAATTATATTCTACGTTTTTTTTTTTCTTACCCCAGTACATGACTCAAATGGAGAGGTGTCATTCATAGAAAGAAGAGCCAAAATATGGATAGAGTATCATCCGTGGTATTTTTCTGTTCATTTTCTCTAACACAAAAGTTAAAATAAGTCTTTCATGTGACAGATTAGGTAATGGCAAGCTAGAAGATCTTTTTTCACAGCTTGCTTTCACCATGCCATTTCCTTTAGTTTCCTATAAATGTTTGGCCCACAGACACCCCCCCCAACAGTTGTAAAGGGTTTCAATCTCTTAATATACACTGGAACATGAAAATGTGTCCAAGTAAGGTAAAACTCCATTGCCTCATGCTGTAATGCTTCAGGGGAATCCTTCTGAAAGATTAGCCATTAATTCTACTTCCTGTCCCTGTCAATGCCTAGACAGGGAAATAACATGGCTTTAAAATGAGTCAACCACACAGAGGACACTCACTGAACTGCCAACTCTAGAAAATAATAAAATATTTTTTTCTTCTTAAATCTAAATGTAAAGAAACAGAGTGCAGAAGGAGGCTTTATTGAAATGCCAAAGTAAAACAGAGTCAGTCTTTTAAATGTAATAAATATGAATGTGTACATTATTTCATTCAACTTACACTTTTTAGGTCTCAACTATTGCTGGACACTGTTGTAGCTAATGGGAAAATGCACAAGCTATACAGAAAACTCTGTATTCATATAGTGTACATTCTAGAGTGCCGAGATAGATAATACATATAATAAATTTTTTTTTTGTCTTTTTGCCTTTTCTAGGGCTGCACTCATGGCATATGGAGGTTCCCAGGCTAGGGCTCTAACAGGAGCTGTAGCCGTCGGCCGACACCACAGCCACAACAACGCAGGATCTGAACTGCATCTGCAACCTACACCACAGCTCACGGCAACACCGGATCCTTAACCCACTGAGCAAGACCAGGGATCAAACGCGCAAACTCATGGTTCCTAGTCAGATTCATTAACCACTGAACCATGATGGGAACTCCTAAATTTTATGTATATGTATGGTATATTTGCAAGTGCACACACACATATGGTGATAATGTTCTATGGAGTATATATAACCAAAGAAGTGGAGGGAAGGAAAAAGAAAATTACTTTAAATAGGTAAGGTAGTTCTGAAATTCCTCATTGGTTAGATATCTGAAAGAAGTGAAGGCACTAGACATGGCAATAACTGATGGAAGAGATTTCTAGGCAGAGGGAGGAAGAAGTGCATGTTTTTTCTTGGTAGATATTAAAAAAGACAGTTTGGCTGGAGGAGAGAAACAAGCAAAGTAGTTATAGATAAGGACAGAGCGGTTATAGGTATGTAGATTAAATAGGACCTTAGAGAACTTTATAAGGGATGAGGCTTTTACTCTTGAGTGGAATGAAAGCCATTGGAAGGTTTTGAGTAGTTGTATAAATTTTCTACAGTTTCTAAAGGATCATTCTGGTTTCTCGGTTGAAACCAGACTGCCTATGAAGTGGGAGAAGACCATTTAAGATACTATGGCAATTATCCAGATAAAGATGATGACAGCTCAGAGCAGGGTTGTTGTGGTTGAGTGTAAATGAATATATTTTGAAGGTAGATCCAATAAGATTTGCTAATGAACTGGACAAGAAGTCAGAAAAAGAGATGACTTAAGCATGCCTCCAAGTCTTTGGTCTGAGGAACTGGAAGGATGAACTGTTCTTTACTGAAATGGGGCAAGCAATGGGAGGGGCAGGTTAAAAGGAAGTTCTGCTTCAGACTTCTATTAGACACTAGACATTCATGTGGATCTGTCTAGTAGGCCGTTGACATAGGAATATGCAGTTCTGGAGAGAGATCTTGGCTATTAATACAAATCTGGGAATTAGAATCATACACACACACACACGGATAAAGAGTGAATCCTAAGGAGCTCCAAAGTTTAGATTTGGGGAATGTACATGAACAGAAAAGATAAATGGCTAGTGAATCTGGAGGAGAATCATGCAAGTATGTCATTCCAGAAACCGAAGGATGGAAATTTTCCAAGGGAGCATGGCTGAATGGTCAAGGAGTTGGCCAGTGATTTTGTCAAAGAGGAGTTCATTGGTATCTTTGATGAGAGGGGTTTTGGGAGAAGTGGTGATAGAGCATTAAAGCGTTATTATATTGGAGTTCCCGTCGTGTCTCAGCAGAAACGAATCCAACTAGGAATCATGAAATTGCGGGTTCAATCCCTGGCCTCGCTCAGTGGGTTAAGGATCCTGCGTTGCCGTGAGCTGTGGGGTAGGTCACAGATGCAGCTGGGATCCCACGTTGCTGTGGCTGTGGCATAGGCTGGCAGCTATAGCTCCTATTAGACCCCTAGCCTGGGAACCTCCACATGCTGCGGGTGCAGCCCTAAAATGACAAAAAGCAAAAAAAGAAATAAAAAATAGAAAGCATTATTATATTGCAGTAGATTCAAAACAAGATGGGAATAAATTGGAGATGGCTGGTATAGGAAAAATTTAAAGAAATTTTGTAATAATATAAGAGGAGTTATATGAGGAATAACTGAAAGTAGATGTAAGGTCAAGGAGAGATATTTTTCCATGGTTTTTAGATTCTAGGAATTATAGCAGTTTTTGTTTGCACACTGGTGGGAGTGACACTGTGGAAAGTAGAAAATTGATGGTGGAAGAGAGATGGAGGAATTACTGAGCTGATGAGATTGTGTAGGCGAGAGGCAATGGAATCTAGCACACAAGAGGGAATGGCTTTAGGCAGCAGCAGTGGTAATCTATCTGAAGTAGTGGGTGGGAAAGCAGACAACTATGTGGGTGTAGATGTGGTACCGGAATAATTGTTGTGTGGACAACTCTGGAGATTCTTCTCTGATTAATTTTCTCAGTGACATAGCAAGCAGATTCTTCAGCTGTGAGTGAAGATGGGGTAGGAGGAAGTGGAGGTCTGAGAGAGAGAAGGTGTGATATAGTTTTCCAGGAGGCTGCAAGAATGAGGAATATAGGAGGATATCTGATCCACACGAAGGACTGACAAATAGCTTGCTTTTCCCTAGCCTGTCACATTGAAGACCTCTTTTCTTTTTTTTTAATTAAAGAATAGTTGATTTTGTGCCAATTTCTGCTACAAAGCAAAGACTGTTTCTCATATCATTCCCCATCGTGTTCTACCCCAAGAGAATGAAGACAGTTCCCTGTGCTGTACAGTAGGACCTCGGTGCCCATTCTTTATAAATGTAATAGTTTGCATCTATTAACCCAAGCTCCCAGTCCATCCCACTCCCTCCCCCTTGGAACCCACAAGTCTGTTCTCTATGTCTGTGAGTCTCTTTCTGTTCTGTAGATAGGTCCATATTTTAGATGCTACATATAAGTGATATCATATGGTATTTGTCTTTCTCTTTCTGACTTAGCTCACTTCATATGAAAATCTCTAGTTGCATCCTGAAGACCTGTTTTCTATTAGATAATTTCCATTAGATAATTTAAAGTAAAGCAAGTCAGCCTTGTTTTATATATTTCCCCAACTTACATTAAATACATGAGGACAGGTACAGTATGGGTGGAAATGTGGCTCTTGTCATATTTGGGGTTTTGCCAGATGAGTATGATAAAGTGAGAAGAAGTAGCGATAAGCAAAGGAGGGTTCTGATGATGGGTTATGGAATTTAAGAAGGGCAAGTAGGGAAGTGAGACATGAAGGAGGTGGGCAGTATCCAACGTGTCTGATCCGTGACTCTTAGATCTTGGTGAATCCAAGAAGTGTTAGAGAATGGGTGTGATGGTCTGAGAGTGTGATGCTTAGTTCTAGCTAAGCAAAGCTCTACACCCTAAGGAGTGACAGTGGGAAAGAATGGCCAGGCCAGGAAGATGTGGCCTTTGGAGGAGAGGAGGATGGAGGAACCAAGATGCAAGGCAGGGCACTGGTAGGTTCATATGCACTGACAGTGGAGAGCAAAAAACTAAAAACTTCAAGGACAAAGTAAGATAGTAGAATGATTCATTAAAAAAAAAGTGATGTAAGTATATATCCAAGAACATCCAATGATATCTTATCTAGAAGAGCAGAAAAATCAGAAACAGTTTAAATATCCTTCAATAAGTGAAAGATTAAATAAATTATGGCATATCCATATAAGAGAATGCTATGCAGCCTTTAAAAACAAAGCTAGTAAATATATACTGACCAGGGAATATGTTTATGACACAGTAAGTGAAGAAATGATATTCATGTGTTAATATGAATAGAAAATTTATTTTAAAAGTTAAGGTGTGATATACACAGAGATATGCATATAGTATATGCATTAGGAATGAAGTACTCCACAGATGTTCCCAGGAGTTTGGAGCTGGCAAGGCTATTATGTAAGAAGGAACTTTTCCTTCTTTAGGTAAGGAGAAAGTTTTATTTCTTTTTCTAGCCATTTAAGTTTCTTTAAACTTTTTCTTATAAACTACTGGTACTATAAAATACATAAATCGTAGGGATGTACTGTATAGCACAGGGAATATAGCCAATAATATAATAACTTTGTATGAAGTATAATCTAGAGAAATACTGAATTTTTACTATGGTATACACCTGAAACTAATGACATATTCTAAGTCAGCTATGCTTCAATTTAAAAAAATAAGTTTTTCTTATAAAACACAGCATAGATAAATAAAAGTGAACAAATATCGAAGTAGTGGTGGGTTAAATATCGAATGAAATCTTAGATCATGGTTCCACTACTTATTTTCTTAGATTAAGAGATACAAAACTGCCAAACTCTATAATCCCCCCTGTGCTCCCTTTTCCTTACTCTTCCTTCTCCCAGTTCCAAAGTTAAAAATGATCCTGACTTTTATGATCACTATATCCTTGCTTTTCTTTACAGTTTTCCACCTAAGCATGTATTTTTATACATTATAGTTTTGTCCTGCCTGTTTGTGAACTTCATATAAATAGAATAATCCAATAGGAATTCTTTTGTGCTGCTTTCTTTTGTTCAATGTAAAATTCATCCCTATTGCAGGATGTGGAAATTAAAAAAAAATTACCTTTTATTTTGCTGAGAACATGTAAGTCCTACTCTCTTAGCAAATTCCAATTATATAATACGGTGTTATCAACTGTAGTCACCATGTTATATGTTAGATCCTCAGACTGTTACCAAACTAACCTTGGGTATACTTATGCAATGTGCAACAAAGCCATTCTACTGCCCTGGGTTGTGGTGAGGAAAGTACAGTGTTTATTTCAGGACACCAAGCAAGGAGATTGGAGAGCTCATGCTCTAAAGACCCAAACCTCCTGATGGCTTTCAGAGAAGGGTTTTTAAAGGTTAGGTGAGGGAGAGGGTCACTGGGTGCCTGATCAGCTTATGGACATTTTCCTGATTGGGTGGTGATTAAGTGACCGGGTGGTATTTCAGGAGTGAACATCGTTGATCTCATGATCCCAGCCAGCCTGGGGTTTACGTGCTTGTGGGCAGCATGCACTTAACTCCTACACCATGGTGAGAGTTTTAGTATCTGCAAAGCGACTCAAAGATACAGCTCAGGATATTCTCTATAGCGTTTGAGGAGGACCTAAAAATCCTTGACTTTGTTTTATGACTAAACTATTACTATTCTGTCTTGCTTGACTGCTATCCTTTGTTTCTGAATTTTCTCAATTATCTCATTAATTTTTCTCTTTGGAGCTTGGAGAAGGCCTAGGAGGCTAAAGTTTTTCTACAAACAAGATTGTGGGGGGTGGATGTGGAGGGTATTGGTGGGGGGCAGGGTGTCTGTCACTGGGAAGGCCCAGCAGGGTCCTGCTTAGAGTCAAGATCCTACTCATTTTGTTACCTAAATGTAGCAGTATATTTTTATTTTATATACTATTCTTTATATAAATATACCAAAAGTCATTTGTCCACTTACTATTAATGGTCATTTTTTTTCTAATTGTGGACTGTTATGAATACTATTGCTATGAAAATTCTTGTACATAGATCTTGGAATCCCTGTTCATGCATTTCTGTTGAGTATATTTCTAGCAGTAGAATTGCTCAGTAATAGGATCTGTGTAGTTTCAAGTTAAGATAATGACAAACTATTTTACTCCTATTAGCAGTAGAGTCCCTTTAGCTTCATAGGCTTTCCAAAACTTGGTATTGTCATTTAAAATTTTTTCCCGATATCTAATGATGGCAGTGTAAAGATATTACTTTGCAGTTTTAATTAGTATTTACATCATTATCAGTGAGGCTGTTTATTGGCTGTTTGAATAACCTCTGGTGAATTGCCTGTTCAATCTCAGAACATTTTTTTCTATCAGATTGTTTGAATTTCTCTTTTGATTTTCAGAAGTTTTTGAAAAAAATATAAACTCAAAATATGAGCCCTCTTTTGGCTCTATGTGTTGCAAATACCTTTTTCCCATTCTGTAGTTGGTCTTTTTACTCTGTTAGTGGTGATACTTGACAAAGAATTTTAATATACTCAGATTTATCAATATTTTCTATGTTCAAGCTTTTAAAAATCCTGTTTAAGAAGTCTTGGATTTACATTGTGGTTTAGTGGGTTCACATTGTCTCTGTGAGGCTGCAGGTTTGATCCCTGTCCTTGCTCAGTGGGTTAGGGATCCCAACCGTATTGCTGTGACCGTGGCATAGGCTGGCAGCTGCAGCTCTGATCTGACCCTTGGCCCAGGAACTTCCTTACGCAGCAGGTGTGGCCGTACAAAGAAAAAAGCCTTTCTTTGCCTGTATTAATGTTGTAGAGATATCTTCCTTTATTAATTTTTAGAAATTTTACTGACTTTTGCCTTTCACATTTAGCTCTATAATTTCCTTGCAATTTATTTTTGTGTTTGGCATGAGGTAAGGTATCATTTTTCTTCCTATAGCTATCCATATGGCTATATAATTGTTCTAGCACCATTTTTAGAAAGAAGTGTTCTTTCTCCACTCTTCTGCAGTGTCATATTTGCACTGTGTCCATTTGTGTATGAATTTGTTTCTAGAATTTCTGTTATATTCTTTTGAGCTATTGTTTCTATTCTTATTCAAATGCATTACTGTTTTAATTACCATATCTAATATTCAGTGGAGCAAAATCTCCCAGCCATTTCTTTTTCTTTAAAAATGTCTTGGCTGGAGTTCCCTGGTGGCCTAGTGGTGAAGAATTCGGTGTTGTCATTGCTGTGGCTTGGGTTCAACACCTGGCCTGGGAACTTCTGTATGCCATGGGGCACAGCCAAAAAAAAAAAAAAAAAAGGCTTGGATAAGCTTAGCCCCCTTTACCTTTTTACTTTTCCATATATGTTTTACTACTGGTTTGTCATGTCCCACACATACATATACACAGCACTGGACTTTTTACAGGGTTGTATTAAATCTATGTATCAAATTAGGGAGATTTAACTTCATGATGTGGAGGCTTTAATAAATATTCATGACATTTTTCCCATTTGTTGAGGTCTTCTTTTATTTCTTTCAATAACATTTTATAATTTTCTGTGTTGAGAGCGTCCACATGTTTTGTTAGATTTATGATGTCAATACACATATCATCTGCAGCAGGTGCCATGATACATCAACCAGCTTTGCCCTCTGGTACGGCAGCACCTGTTCCTTAGCTGCTGGAAGGGTTAGAGGTTGATGGCACTTGGCTGAGTCTCCCTGGGACTTACCCTCAGCTGAAGAGAGCTGCCTGGACTAAGGTCATGCTTCCTCCCAGAGGAATCCTACATTCCAGGACTGTTCGATATGCGATTAAAAGGCTTGTAGGCCAAATAAAATTGCACGTTTCTCTCTGTGTCTGTCATCTATTGCTGTGTAACAAATAAGTCCAAAACGTAGTGATTTAAAACAGTGTGTATTCCCTCCCAGTTTCTGTGGATCAAGAAAGGCTTAGGTGGGTTCTTTGTTCTCAGACGCTCAGATTCTATAGCCATCTCAAGCCTTGATGGCAAAGGTCCACTCAGGCTCATTCACAAGTTTGTTGGCAAGATTCATTTCCTTTCTGCTGGTTGGATTTAAGCCTCAGTTTCTCATAAGCTGTTGGGCCAAGGCCACTCTCAGTTTCTTGTTGTATAAGCCCCTCCATAGAGCAGCTCACAAGACAGCTGGCTTCATTAAAGTGAGTAAGGAGAAAGAGTGTCTGCAGGGGAAACCTGTTAGCGTGACAGAAGTCACAGTCCTTGGTAACCTAGTCTCAGAGATGATATCCCATCATTTTACTATATTTTATTATTAGAAGCAAGTTATTTGAATAAGTCTACACTCATGGGGAGGGCAATGATACCAGGAGGCAGGTATTGCTGGGTCACTTCAGAAGTCTCCTAAGACACCATTGTTTTATAGTCTGTGGAAATTTTTCTGTACGATTTGCATTGTTTCTCCCTATGTATTTCCTGTTATCTGGTACAAGGTATTTAATTTTGATATTCTTAAATTGTGGGAAGATTTAGATTTAACTTCTTTAATAGATAAGGGAATATAATATTTTTTGGTCCACTGTTAGTAAGTTCTATTTTTCAAGAAACTTACTCTTTTTAGCTACATGTTGAAATTTATTAGCCTAAAGCTGTTTGTAATATGCTTTTTTGATCTTGTGGGATCCATGGTAAAGTCTGCTTTTTCATTCCTGACACTGATTATTTGTGCCTTCTTTCATTTTTCCGTGATTAGTCTCATGAGACATTTATGAATTTTATGTTATTTTCCATGAATCAGTTGTTGTCTATACTGACCTTTATTTTTTCCTTTCACTTTATTTTTAAATTTGTGCTCTCTCCAATGTTTGAAAGATATATATATATCTTTCAAAGATATATGCATATATGTGTGTGTGTACTTTTCAAGCTTCTATAGGATTATAGAGATAGGTTTTAGATATGTCTTTCTAAATATTTTTACAAAATTTTAGGCTTGGATCTATAACTTATTAATTATTTCTATACCTCATACTTTCCTTTTACTGGTCTTCTTTTGGTGTGAGTTTTTTTAAAGACAGGTTTATGGAGAATAAAAATAACATACCACAAAACTATACAATTTAAAATTTGAGGTAGGTGTGTTTTGACATGTGAATATATTCATATAACCACCACAATTAAGATATGGAAAATTTCCATCATACCTAGAAGATGCCTTGTGCACTTTTTCAGTCCCCCAGACTGTGTTAACTAATTACCTGATTTCTGTCCCTAAGACATTGCATTTTTCTGAATGTCATATTCATGGAATCAAATAGCATATAACTTTTTGTCTCTGGCATCCTTTATTTTACTGCGCTTTCAAGATTCATCAATGTTGTTATATGTAGCATGAGTTTGGACTTTTTTTTCTTGTGAAATAGTATTGCACCATATGGATAAACCACAATGTTTTTATTCTTTCTCCAATTGATGGCATTTGGGTACTTTCCAGTTGTGAGCTATTATGAACAAAAGTGCTGTAAACATTAGCAGGCAAATTATTTGTTAACCTGTATTTTAAGTAATTTTAGGTAAATATCCATAAACATAATTTGTACATCATACAGTGAAGATTAGTTTAGTTTTATAACAAAATTCCAAACTGTTTTACAAAAACATACCTGTTCACTCCCACCACCAATGTACGAGGATTCCAGTTGCTTTGCATTCTTGGTATCATTTGGTATTGTTAGTTTTTGAAAATTGTTTTTAACCAATCTAGTAGGTGTGAAGTGATTTCTCATTGCAGTTTTAATTTCCATTTCCCTACTGACTAAGAGCTCTTTCCAGGTAACTGCTTGGAAGAGGGAGCAGCACCCCGTCAGCGTCGCCAGTCTTTGTTGTTTCCCTGCCCAGCTATCTTATGAGGCTAATGCACAAAGCCCCCCAAGACGACCCAAGAGGACCTCACATGTCCAGCAGGGTGCTGAGGGGAGCTCCCCATGCTGGGATAATAGGGGTAGGGACAACATTGTGACACCTACATTATTTTACTTAATCTTCCAAGGACACGGGCATTTCTGTTTTACAGATGAGGAAGTTGAGGCTCATCAGGTTAATGTAATTTGCCCAAACCCATAAAGCTAGTTAAGAAGAGGTGCCAGAATTTAAGTTTGGGTTTTTGTGGTTCCAAAGCAAATGCTGGAAATTACTCTGAAATTTATAGCTGATAAGACCCCCTCAGGGTCATTTTCTCTAGACTGAATAACATCTCTTTTTAGATCCTTATTTCCAAAGCTTTTATCAAATTCGAGGTTTTTACTGTATCATTTTTTTCTGCCCAAATTCCCCATGTGACTCCTTGTTTCCACACTACAGTGCTGAATAAATACATCCAAATTTACTCCTTGGTGACAATTATTGTCACCATTATGTCAAGCTATTCTGATTGGGCCTATTGACTCTGAGTAAATGGAACCTGGGACTGTTGGCAGGGCTTGGCACAGGCTTTTATGATGTAGCTTAGTGCACCCGGAGGGTTCATGCATGGATAAGCTGCACCTAAGTGGGCCAGCTATACTTAATGGCATGTCTTTTCCAAAAGAAATGCCGAAAGTACTTTATTTCAATGATGCATATTTTGTAGTAATTTATCGTTTAGCC
>PVHT020000254.1:1765300-1789662 GCA_004024745.2 Catagonus wagneri | reverse complement strand
AGGGGTCTAATCGGAGCTGTGGCCACTGGCCTGCGCCGCAGCCACAGCAACGCAGGATCCGAGCCGCGTCTGCAACCTACACCACAGCTCACGGCAACGCCGGATCCTTAACCCACTGAGCAAGGGCAGGGATCGAACCCGCAACCTCATGGTTCCTAGTCGGATTCGTTAACCACTGCGCCACGACGGGAACTCCTGGAGGCTTTTTTGTTGTTGTTTGTTTTTGTTTTTACCGTTTTCTTTCCATTTAAAACGGCAATTAGCCTTACTACTTTTAGTAAGAGATAGTCATATTATATGGTATCTGTTGCGCTCTTTTGCTATTCTTTGATAATTTGTCCAGATTAGATCACTTTTAATGAAACTTATTTAATCATACAGAGAATACCTTGGAGGGAGATAGTTTATAACATATGCATATTTTGGCATGTATTATCGGCAGCAGATGAGGCTGCATTTATTGAATTTTACACTAAAGGGTATGCTATAGCAATGCTAACCTGGGTAGACTGGAAAAATGTGAACATAATTCTGTTTAGTCAGCTTTTAAGATATAGAGGGCAAAGTTGGGAATACAAATGAAAGGAACCAATATTTAAAATTTCTAATGTGCTGCTTTCTTTTGCCTTCCGAGACCTCTGACCTAGTTTATCTGGAGGGTGGGAGCAGGTAGGTAGGCAGAGATTATAATCTGTTAGAAGAGGAATACCAGCAATCAGCCTGCATCATGCCATCACACACAAGTAGGATCATGGTTCTAGCTTCTGCCTCAAGAGACCCAGTTTCCTTGATCTCCTCGTTCAGCATCCCCCGACCAAGTGTGGAGGATTTGGTCTGTCCAGCTCTCTGGTGGCATAGGGGAGATGTCACACCTGCCAGTTAGGATTGAGTGGAGTCTGGAAGAGGGTATCAATAAAGAAGGAAATAAAAACTTTCCTCTTTCTCTAGTCCCAAAAAATTGTGACAAGGGAGAAAAAGTTTTAACTTATTGAATAGCTTCTATGCATTTGTTTCTGTGATAAGTACTTATATGTATATAAATATGCATCATCTCATTTAGTCCTCACAATGACACTGTGAGGTAAAGCGCAATGTTATTCCCATTTTACAGTTGAGGAAACTGGGACACAGAGCCAGTAAACACCTCACCTGGGATCATGCATCTAATGAATGGCAGAGTGGCACTGGGCTCTGTGGCCCCACTAGATCCTAAGGAGATGGGTTATTAAGAACAATGCCCAAGGCAAAGAGGGCAGGCAGCTCTTCTCCCTGCTACCCATTCAGAACTAGGAAATCAACACTGAATCTCATCTTGCTCCCACCTCAGGCCTGGCTGGAGCACTGTAGCTATACAGCGTGGTGGTCAGAGGAGGGAAATCTTATAGTATGGCCTTCCTGAGCCACCTTCGGGGCTGCTGCAGTGAGAAGCTAAACAGAGAGCAGCCCCCGGGCCCAGTAGGAGATTCTGCAGGCTGTGTGGGGCTGGGACCACGTGGCCCAGGGACTGAAAAGAGGCTCTAGCTCTCAGGCGGTAAACTGTGGCCATGGGAGCAGGGGGAGATAGGGCTCACCAGGATAGAGTACTAGGTGTTGTCAAAGATAGGAGAGACTGAAACCAGAGTCCCCCTGACACAGAGTGAAGTTATGCAGCAGAGCAGCAGGGCAAACAGCACCCAGGAGCCAGGGGTGTTGCCATGGCGACCTGGGGAAGCAGAGTACATTGCACTGAAGACTCTTTATTTTTCCAGGAGGACCCAAAAGCTTTATTCCCCAAACCTACCACCATGCTCCACAAGTCATTATAAGGAGAAGTACAGGGGATTAGGGCTAGCTCAGGGACTAAATGATTTTTTTTTGAAAGACTGAATATTTTATAGGGTAGTCAACACTATTGGATGAGATCAAGCCTTAACTGAATTTTGTTAATTTGTTGTCTGCTTACCCAGTGGGGTTGGGGCTAAAACAGAGGACAAGGTTAAGTAGAGAACCCTAAAGAACTTTCACTTTCTCTTCACATCTGAGTTATAGTAGGAATTAAATTTTATAAACCCGCTACAAAATTTGGATAATAAAAAAAAGAAAAAGAAAAGGAAAAAAAAACATGATGTCAACTGTATGGGCAAATGGAAGCAGTTCACATAACATAATCAGAAAAATTAAAGGGAGAAGTTGGAATTACAGAAATAGGACAACAGGATAATAATAAGCTTATTGATGGCAGCCAGTTATATTAGAACCAGTTTAACAAAGAAGAATGTGCAAGACATTTAATGGCAATGCTACCTCGGTGTTGCAGAAATGTACATGGTTGTAAAAAAATGAAAAACAAAACAAATACCTAAATACTGTGAGTAGGATGGAAAAAAATGTAAATTATAGGGAGAGAACCTCAATTTCAGTGTCTCAATAGGTTGTTCTGGGGCCACCCACACCTTTGTTTGTCAGACTGCACCATTTTTCCTCCCCATTGCACTTCTGGGTCTGGTCCAGAGGGCGGTGGGTGGAGGGAGAAGCATTGATTTGCACCCTCCTCCAGATCTCTCAGAGCCTCATCTCCCTTCACCCTGCCTGTCTGCGCCCACTGCCCCATTTTGTTCAGGTTTTCATTTGCTCTTACTTGGGCCACTGTGAAGGTTTCCTAATTGATTTTACCTCCTACAATCTCTTCCTGCTCTAATTCATCCATAAAACTTTTCCAAATTCATTTTACTGAAGCTGGTTTTCTTGGTGTCTTCCCTGCACAAAATCTATAGAAATTCTTGCAAATAGCTCTCATTTGGTAGTGGAATTGGGTAAAAATTCCTCTCTCCAGTATGCAGGGTGCTTCACAAGGCCATAGCAACCCAAGACCATAGCAACTCTGCTGCCAAAGGTCTGAGGATTTCTTTTCTTGAAAGCATTACAGTTACTATGGAGTTTATTCCTTTTCTCCTAGAGGGTCTATAGCTTTGGATCACTCAGTATATGCACATCGATAATCAAATTAACAGAGGGAGAAAGAAAAAATGAAGAATGTAACCATGTGATCAAGTTAGGGAGAAGCAAGTCAAATTAAAAGAACAGTCATATTATTAGAGAGGAAGTCTCTTGGAAGAAGTTGTTCAACCAAGAACTCTAGCCAAGGAAACATACCAAGGGGTTGGTGAATTAGTAGATACTCTGTGCAGTCTCTACTTCTCCTAAGATGAATGGGAATATTGTGTTGTGAGTAGAGAGCTGTAAACTAGCCCCAGCCACACCTCTGATATCCTTGATCACTACTTTTTTTGGCTATAGTATAGCCAAATCAACTGCAATCAACTGATGGATCTGACTGTCTGTCTGTCTGTCTATGTATCTATCTATATGTCTGTCTGTCCATCAACTATCTATCATATCAACTATCTATCACCTCTCTGTATTTCTCGTCAGTTTTATTGTAGTGTAATTTACATGCAACAAAACATCAATATAAGGTGTACTGTTCAATGAGTTTTAATAAATGAATTCAACCAGGTAACTACCAGAAAAATCATAGCATAGGATTTCCATCGCTCCAAAAATTGCTCTGCCTTCCTGCTTCTTTGTTTTGGTTGGCCATGCCCTTAACATGTGGAATTTCCATGGCCAGGGCTTGAACCAGAGCCATAGCACTGACAATATAGCATAGTTAAGCTGTAGGCCCCCTTGAAGTCCCCTCCTGCTTCTTTGCAGATAATCCCTTCACTGATTCCTCCATCCATAAACTCAGATCTGCATTTCTAGAATTTTATATACATAGAATCATATTGAATACATTCTTTTATGCTTGGCATCTTTAACCTGGCATAATGCATTTAGGGCCGGAGAACTTAGTTTTTCATAAACTGATAGCAGCTGGGACCAGGGACAGGAGTTCTGAACTCAGGAAGCAGTGAATTTGACTTCATAGGATTATTGTGAGGATTAATGTTATAGGTATAAATATTTGATAAATTAATAAGTAATAAGCCAAGTGACTACCAACTACCTGGATCATATATTTCATATGTTCAGAAATGGTAGCCAGCATTATTAATAGTAACAGAGGCTGTTTGTTGTGTTCAAATATCTGATCTCATTAAGGTGACCATATGTCCCAGTCTATATGTGCTGTCCCAGAATGATTATTAATGGTGCCTTGTTGCAACTCAATACAGTTTCAGTTTGGAAGATAAATTTCATGGTTACTGTAGGTCTCCCCTTCTTCCTCAGTAATGGAATTTCCAAATTTTCACTGCATGTTGGATTATTCCAATCAGAATAAAGACTATTTTTCCTTTATAGCTAGTAGTCACTTGACAAATTTTGACCAATTAGATGTAAATGAAACTGTTGGGAAACTTTTGGGATGTGGCTTTTTTTTTTTGGAAAGTCATGAAGTATTTCATATAAATACATAAGAATTCCTGCATACCCTTCACTTAGAATCTCACTCAAATGTAAACATGGTAAAAATTGTCTAATTCTCTTTCTAACACTTGTTATCCATCATTTTGCTTATAGCCATCCTAGTGGGTGTGAAGTGGTGTCTCACGGTGGTTTTTATTGCATTTCCCTGATGACTAATGATGTTGCTCATTTTTTTTCTTTTTTCATTTTTTTTTAGGGCTGCACTGCAGCATATAGAAGTTCCCAAGCTAGGGGTCCAATTGGTCTATACCACAGCCACAGCAACATGGGATCTGATCACTCACTAATTATGTGGTGTCTGCAACCTACACCACAGCTTGCACCAGCGCTGGATCCTTAACCCACTGAGTGAAGCCAGGGATCAAACCTGCATCCTAGTAGTTATGAGTCGGGTTCATTACCGCTGAGCCACAATGGGAACTTTCTGATGTTGCTCATTTTTTTTCATATTTATTGACAAGATATTGTTTGCAGAATCAAATGATTTGGAGTCTACTCTTTTGTCTAATTTTTAATTGTGTAGTCTCTTAACTGTTTATTATTAATAATTAACTCATTTAACAATTAATTAACAGTTAGTTAACAATTAACTCTTTTTCTTTTTTTAATGGCCACACCTGCAGCATATGGAATTTCCTGGGCCAAGGGTGGAATTGGAGCTGCAGCTGCAGGCCTATGCCACAGCTGCAGCAACACTGGATCTGATCTGCACCTGCAACCTTTGCCATAGCTTGTGGCAATGCTGGATCCTTAACCCACTGAGCAAGGGCGGCAGGGTGGAACCCACATCCTTGGAAAGGTAGCATCTGGTCCGTAACCTGCTGAGCCACAGGGGAACTCCAGGAAAACCTTTAAGTGTTTTTATGGGTGAGGGCATGCCTTTCTCTTCCTTTTTCTTACCCCTGTTTACTGGAAAGGGATATGATGGCTAGAGTTGGAGTACCTATCTTGGACCATGAAGTGAATTTGATAATGGAAACTAAAGCAGTGTGCCACAAACAGGAAGGATCCCATTCTATTTTGAGAGAGAAAGGAACTTGGATTTTTTTTTAAAGCTAATATTATTTAGCATTTTTTGTCAGTAATTGACAAACTTACTTGTTCTTCTTCTTCCTCTTCCTCTTATTCTTCTCTTCTCCTTCTTCTTCTTCTTTTTTTTGTCTTTTTAGGGCCGAACCCTCGGCATATGGAGGTTCCCAGGCTAGGGGTCAAAACAGAGCTGTAGGCACCAGCCTACGCCACAGCCACAGCAATGCCAGATCTGAGGTGCGTCTGTGACCTACACCACAGCTCATGGCAACACTGAGTCCTTAACCTGCTGAACAGGGCCAGGGATGGAACCTGCGTCCTCATGGATACTAGTGAGATTTGTTTCCAGTGAACTACAACGGGAACTCGGACAAACTTATTTCTAGTTAATTCTTTAATCCTTTTTCACATGCCATCCTCAGTCATTGAAACCCTAAGATATTTAGGGCAAAGTGCCTTAAAACTAAATACTAATAGAAGGTAATTTCTCCTTTTGTTGTCTCTAAGATATAGCAATGATAAATCTCCCTTATCATATTTCTGTTATTTAAGTAATTTATTTGCCAGTTTCTGGCAATTTTATTTATGTCTGTGGGAGCCACTTGGCTGAATTAATATGCATGTAGACTCCAAACACTTCTGGTTTCCATGGTTTAGAGCAACACTCAGATAAATCATCTAATGAAGAGATTAGGATTGAATAGTCAGGGTCTTCTATAAAGGAAGTCCCAGAGCCTCTCTCCTTTTATTTGTATGTTTGCTCTCTCTTATCTTTCAGCTGACCAGACATTCAGTTTTGTGGCCAAGGTTATTGTCCCTTCGACATAAGTTTATTTTTCTTCTTTACTTGTTCTTTTTGTCAGTTACCAAAGCCTACATTATCAGAATCAATATGTTTATTTAGCTATGACTAGGCTTAGATTTTTAGAGCTGAAAATTATGTTAGCAATCATCTGGTTCAAAGATGTATTGTGTATACATATTGTTTTCCTTCTTTTACTATTTTTCACATCTAAAGATTCTTCCATCTCTGTAATAACTAGTCAGTCTGGCAGAAGTTAACTACACGAGAAAAATTTCGAGTTGTCAAATTATAATTCACAAGAAGTAAACAGTAAGCAAATAATAATAATAAAGAGCCCTATGAAAGTGAAATATTAATTCAGAAGACATTTTATGAACATGTTTATTTAAAGTTGGTGATGAGTTAAGTGTGGACTGATAATTGGGGAAGGACAGTGATTGAATACTTGGTTTGTACTTAATTAAAGAGGGAACATTAATCTCCATCAAAATAAGTATTTAAGCTTCATAAAAATGCATAGAAAGAAACTCTTGCCCAGTGGTCCATGACTATTACTCGCATATGGATGCTTACATTCTTTTTTTTAATTACTTAATGAATTTTATTACATTTATAGGTGTACAACAATGCTATAAAAATTTGGTTGTGGTGATTGTGGTCCCTGCATACAAGATTGTTACATTCTTGTATGCAGGGAGGTTCTCACTCTATAAAATGTACATAATATAATTAAAAGGTTAGAATTGACACAGTGTTCCTTTATTATTTATATGTGCAGAGAAAAGTATGGTTGTATTCCACTCATTCATTCATTGAAAGTATTCACAAGGTTATCAGATTTACCCTCTTGGTAGGGAGAAAGACTTACCAAAAGATAGTGTTTTACAAATATTTATAGCAACAGTTTAATTCTACAGAGGTTTCAGAGGGATGACGTGACTTTCTGGGTCATCCAAATACATGTACAGAAGAAACTTTTTTCTTGAATGATATATCTTGAAAAAAAAAGACTTTTAAATGATCTTAGATTTTTATACTTGAACAGAATGACAGAAGTCCTACAGGACAGATGTACTGCTCTGTTGTTGGAGACCGAGATGCTAACTGGACCAGCACTATCAGATGTATCCCAGTGAGATTTTGAAAATAAATACTCCTAGGTTTTATTTCCAGTTATCCCAATTTATTACGTTTGGAATGGGGTCAGTAGTGGCTAATATTTTTAAGGATTCCCAGATGATTCTGATGGACAGGACTGTAAAGTACTGAATTAGTGTAACCTCCCACCCAGTGTATCCACTTATCCAAACATCTGCATGGGGATAAAATGAATCATTCCTAAGATCACCGACTTTATTATTCGAATGGCCATAATGCACAAAAACTTGCAGTTATCTTAAATAAAATTTTAACCTACTTAAACCTAGTAAACTCATAATCAACTTTTGATTCTAGTTCTACTTTCTGTATAATAATCTAAAACAAATCCATATGTTCTTCTTCATGGCAATCTTTCACGATTTTTCTTATATTCTTTTCCTGAAGGTTACTTATCCAGAACTTGGTCAAGTGTTCAACTTAAAACATGCTTTATAGGCCTTCTACATCTGTGTCATATTCCTATTTGGCAAGTTCTTTTTTTTTTTTTTTTTAGTATGTGGAGTTCAGAATAAAAAATGGTGGTCCAATCGAGGTTAGAAAGATGACTACTGGACATTTCTTGGTGTAACTTGCGATTGTATTAGTTTTTTTCTTAAGGACTAATCCCACAGTTGGATCGTGCAAAACTTTAAACAAAACTTTAATCAGCAAATTTTTCTAAATCTTTGTGCTTATAGGCTTGTGTGTGTGTATGTATGTGTGTACACAGTTTTAAAATTGGAGCACAAGAAGTTGGTTACTCTAAGCAGGAATCATAATTTCGTGTATATATATATATATATATATATATATATATATATATGGGGCTACCAGGTGAAAAATATAATTTTTTTTTTTTTTTTTTTTTTGCTTTTTAGGGCTGCACGTGCAGCATATGGAGATTTCCAGGCTAGGAGTCGAATTGGAGCTGTAGCTACTGGCCTACACCACAGCCACAGCAACACCAGATCCGAGCCACGTCTGTGATCTACACCACAGCTCACGGCAATGCCCAGTCCTTAACCCACTGAGTGAGGCCAGAGATCAAATCCTCAACCTCATGGCTCCTAGTCAGATTCATTTTCACTGCACCACTACAGGAACTCCTACCAGATGAAAAATAAATGTGAGAATTTTGCCAGTCGTAAAAAATTGCAAATGGTAGCATCTATAGCAAGCTGGAGAGATTATTTTCTACCTAAGGGCTTTAACATTTAAAAATTTTAAAAAATGCAGCCTTCCAAAAATTTAACACAAATTGTACCAAATCAGAATATTTTCAGTGGGTCAAATGTAGTCAAAATGATGTTATTTTCTCAACTTCCCCCTTTGGGTCAAAAACTTTAGAATCTTGGAATATGTTTCTATATGTTCTTACATTTTTTTGAAATTTTTAGAGATACTAAAGAATAAGATAAGATAGTACCCTTTAACCATATGTCCTTTGAGAGCTCCGGGTTTTGAAGACATGCTAAGAAGTTTAATTTGCCAACATGAGAATGTTACACAACCACATCACTCTGACACTCGTTTCCTGCTGAATTATACAAATAATGTTGCTATAGAAAATGAAGAGGAAGAAAGTTTCTACTGTAAAGGATTTCTTCTGTGTGATTTCTCCAGTAGGCATCAACCTAGAGTGTAATTAAAAAAATGTTTCCATATACTTGTTTCCAGTTATGTACTTGTGTTCATTTTTTTTTATTTGTTTTTTGCCTTTTTGGGTTCGCACCTATGGCATATGGTGGTTCCCAGGCCAGGGGTCAGATTGGAGCTGTAGCTGCCGGCCTATACCACAGCCACAGACACGTGGGATCAGAGCTGCGTCTGCTACCTACACCATAGCTCGTGGCAACAACGGATCCCCAACCCACTGAGTGAGGCTAGGGATCAAACTCGTGTCCTCATGGGTGCTAGCTGGGTTCGTTAACCGCTGAGCCACGATGGGAACTCCACCTGTGTTCATTTTAATACTTATTCTTCCCTTTTTTTCTAAGCTCATAAATTGAAGTTTCTCTTAGGCAAGTAAATTTTTTTTTATTACTCTGTAGTCTTGCCATAATAGATCCCATAGTGTTGCATTATAGTGGGTACTTAATGTTATCTGCTTGCTGGATTCTAAATAATTTGTGAAACCTGTGATGATAGTCTTTCTACCCTTACCTTTACACTAGAATAAATGTGTTCCAACTAGAATTTTGCTTCAGCTTGAAATTGGCTATGATATGCTCTTTCCTCCCCAGTCTGTACAGGGGACAGATTGGGGCAGATTACAGGACATTGAAGGATTTATTCCAAACTGCTCGTTTATGCTTCCTGAGCACAACCATAATTCTTGCTTAATGCCATTGTTTCTCACTCACCTGGCTGCTATTTTCAGTTTTGGATTTCTGAGTAGATTGTCATTAAGGCCTTCACCACTATTAACTTTTAAACTCTTTTTGACCGTAACTTTTACCTTTAGGGTCTAAAGGTAATGTTTGAGTGTACTGAACTCCTAGATCCTTTACCAGAAAAGTAAGCCTTGTTGAGCTTGATGTTATAGCAACCATAGCTTCATCAAGTGTTTTTTCCTTTTACAAAGCCATTGTCTTTGGTCAAAGCTGCTTCTGAAGGATTCCTATCTATATTTTTGATTTATTAATTACAGTATTATATTCCTGCCTAAAATTTCCTCAACTGCCCTTACTTGGTTGGAGCTTTCTGTCGATTAAGTCTGCACTGTTATCTATATGACAGCTCCAGTAGCTCCAGATCTTTGCAGAGAAGTCTGGAACAGCCTGAATTCAGGAGGAACTAGACCGGCATGTTAACAGTCAGAAGTCAGAGCTTATATGAGCAGAGCTGTTGATGCACGTTCTTATCTCGGTTGTGGCAGTGACTACAGCAAGGCAGCCTTTGATTTAAGGCACAGCCCTAATTCAAAGCTTTTTCTTCTTTAGCTGTGGGCTTTTGCAAGAGTTTATTTATCTATTTTGGTACCTGCTGTAGAGGATTTGGGACTACATAGGGCTTGATAAAATCTGGTGTTAAAACCTTAGAAAAACAAAGGGAAAGCAACCTGATGATTTTATGTATGAGAAGCCAGAAGAATGAGTCCATGCTGGGCTTTTTTATTCTACTAATCAGTACAGTAATGGGAGCCTAAGTAGCCTTCGAAACTCTCTACTCCCTAAATCCTCCTTGCACACTTAAAAAAGAGCATAGTGGCCTCAATTACTTGCTCTTGTTGCAGTCAAGGAAAAATTGCAATAATTTATATCTTTGGGGGGAGCATCTTCCATCCTGGAATATTAGATTATGGAAAGGAGACTAAAGAGAGCCTTGAGGAATGGCTGTCTGCAAGAACTCTGCAATTTATTTTGACTAGGGCACTAGACAATTCATTCTTCTTCATACCATTTAATCTACTGACTATCTGTGATTAATATCTCTTGAGAAAACTGTAGTGATCTTTAATATAAATGAGTTTAGAGAAGATCAGCAGTGTGGGAATTTAGCAGCTTCAGCATACGCTGTTTGACCTAGCTGGTTTACTTTGGTTGAGAGTGTATTGTAAAGGGTCTGAGCTGGAGGCAGTAAGTGAGATGGGGAGGTGACTAGTCACAATCTAGTCCGAATTTTATCATTGACCAGCTATGTGATCTTGGACAGAACAATTAAACCTCTTTGTCATTGTTTGGAATTATCAAATAAAAGTGTTGAGTTGGATTATATATGATTTAATTCCTTTATAGAGGTAGAATTATGTAAGCAAGTGGTCAAATGCAGATGCCCTGTTGAAAAGAGGAGAGGGATTAACAGTATTTCAGAAAACTCAGAAGGATCATGCAGTCATCCTTATACTGAAATTTGCTATGATCTGCTCTTCACTTGCCTAGAAAAAAAGTAAAAAACAAATTAGCTATGATATGAGGAAAAGGCCAGTTACGATTTGAGGGTTGATTAGAAAGGGTGACTTAATTCCCTGCTAACAGCTACTAACAGCCCTACTTAGAGAGGTACCAGCTTCATCAATTAAAAGGAAAGCTTTGACTTAGCCAGCATTGCAATTTATTAGAATCATGGATGGAAGGATCTGATATTGTAAGCTGCAGAAAACAGAGTTCGTTTTTTCAACTATTGCTGCTTAATTAGTAATTATTTCATACTGAATCAAAATCAACTTATTCATGAATTCACTCAACGGCAGACATTACTGAGTGTCTACTAGAAGCCAAGCACTTATGTTGCTTTGGTTTTTGAACCCAAGGGCATGCATTTATTTCATATCTTTTCACAACTAGTTTTCTACATCATACTTTCATGGGTGAATGTGTTTTATTATTTTCTAAGCCTCTATCTCAATTGTAAAAGGTTGACTCCCTTTCCCCCACTGAATAGTGGGTTCTTTTTTGGCATCTTAGGCAGTTTACAATTCTTCAGTTATTTCTGATTTGTAAGGCTCAGTCCAGTGCTACCACCCATGGCTTGATTGAAACTTCTGCACGTTTGCTTCTTCTAGGCTTCGTGTCTTGGCCAGGAGTGGGAAGCTGGGAGAGGCGACAAGGTGAGCATCTCATTATTCAACTTGCCCCAACTTGTGCATCTCTCCTGCTTGGTTGTCCATTGATGCTCCCATGATTAACACTACCTGAGAACTGGTGTTCTTGGAGGGACAAGGATGCAAGCTTGGTTGGCTCAGGACAGTGTGGGCTATTGGAGGATCCATCTGGCTTTTCCCTCTGTGTAGTTCGTGGCCTGGGGAGTCCAGCTGGGCCAACCTCTTATACCCCTTCTCAGTTTCTTCTGTAAGTGGTCCACCCCACAGCCTCTGGCTGCTGTCACTTCACTGAACAGCGGGCCTCTTTAGTGAAGCCCCAACAAGACTTCTGAAACCCAGCCACCCCTCCCATAGTTCAAGTGGATATTCAGGCTGCTCTGCTGCTGCCTCTCTCTCCAACTCTCTTTTCTTTTGCATGGGGGGGTTTGGGAGCAGATCAGTGAGTCTTACTGCCTTAGCCCACAGAGGAATGCAATGATGGTTTCACTCTGATGGACTCACCCAGAGTCTTGACTGTTTTAGCTTTAGGGAGAAGAAGGAAGTTTATGGGCGAAAGAAGGGAATTGTTTTTCTCTAGGCCACAGAACTGGCAGGGCTCTGAGGACACTGAGACCTTTCCTCCCTTTCCTAGTCCTCAGATTGTATAGACCGGGAGGGGGAAAGTTGAAGTAGTGGGTGACTGTACTCAACAGTTCTGCTGTCTCTTAGAAAATCCTGGATTTCCCTTGCAGCACAGTGGGCTAAGGATCTGGCATTGTTGGCACTGTGGCCTCAGCAGCTCAAGTTACTGCTGTGGTGCTGGTTCGATATCTGGCTGGGAAACTTTCACATGCAGCAAGTGCACTCCCCTCCACCCCCTCCCCAAAAAAGAAAAGGAAATCCTGAGAGGAGCTCCCTGGCCCCATTGTTGATGGTTCTCTTTCGAAAATGCGGTAGACAGCACTGTCTTTTAAATTCCAGGACTTAGCTGCAATTCCAGGACAAAACGGAAAGTTCTAGCCAAAAATCTGCTACAACACTTGTATTAAAGCAATCTGGCTATATTTAGAGTGAATTTCTTCAGATTCTTGCAGTACATTTGTAGAGAGAGTCAGAGTACAGCTTTAGCTATCGAGAGAGAACAGTTTAGAACTTGGTGGTGAAGTTCTGAGAGCAGATAAAGTTAACCAGAAGTCTAAAAACTCTTTTAAAAGGTTAGGCTTAGTTGTTCATCCTTTGCAAACTGACATTTGATGTTGCTTCGACAGACTGTCTTCTAGTAGAATCCAGGGATCAACTGAGTAGAACTTTAAATTTTTAGGTAGTCTTATAATTCCTGAGCGATGTGGAATATGTGACTTTCTGCTTATAAACTTTATAACCTTAGAGTTATTTTCCATCTTTGATCTCTGTGGTATTTGATTCCCACAGCATATGTCATGGAGAAAGAAAGAATATACGGCCAGTTTGTTAGAGGATCTTTTTTTACAAATATTATGCTAAAAATGTATGTCATTAGTGAATGCTTAGAAGACATATTCTTATTTAAAATCACCCCCAGAGTTCCCACTGTGGTTCAGTGGGTTAAGACCCCAACTAGTATCCATGTGGATACTAGTATCCTTGCCGATTTGATCCCTGGCCTTACTCAGTGGGTTAAGGATCCAGTGTTGTTGTGAGCTGTGGTGTACGTCACATATGCACCTCAGATCTGGTGTTGCTGTGGCTATGGTGTAGGCTGGCAGCTGTGGCTCTGATTCGACCCGTAGTCCAGCACCTTCTATATGCCACAGGTGTGGCCGTAAAACGGAAAAAAAAAATCACCCCCAGTGCTCTGTATCTCTTTGCCTTATATTTTTTTCTTAGAAATTAGTCTAGCATACTATATCATTTGCTTATTTATCTTGTTATCCTCTGTCTTCCCTATTGGAAGTTTCATGAGGCCACGGAATAAGTTTTGTTCACTGCTGTACCCTACACCTGGAATAGTGCCTGACACTTAGAAGGGGTTAACTGTGTTAATGCATACAAAAATGAAGGAATAAATTTAAAATGAATAAATTTAAAAAATAACCCACATATCTGAGTATCTATAAACATGAGTATATTCTTACTACCAAAATCTAAGAAGCATACCAGGACATTTTAACCGTAATATCGCAGACTGCCTTGGATTATATTTAACACAGAATATTTTGGTATCAAAGACAATTTTTAAAGTGAGAATTTGCTATTACTTTCCCATGATCAAAATCTAGGCCTTTTAACGTCTTCCAAAGTTTCATGGAAGCTAAGGCAGGGATAGAATGTTGTGTTTTTTAGTTGTTAAGGATGTCAGCAGTAAAGAACAAAAGGATGAAACTATTTTACTAAAAAGAGGCTTTTTCAGAGGCAGGACTCAGACCCAGCATACAGGTTTGGGGCTGGGGGTGTCAAATCCATTTTTTTCTGTCCCTCAGGAATCAGAGCTAAGAGACGTGGAGAGAGACTCAAAGTTAGCGGGGGTGTGCACAGTGGGCTCATGTTAAGGCTTACATACTGAAATGATCCAGGAGTCAAGCCACCAAGTGGACCAAAGAAATTAACTGTTAGGAAAAGACAAGGGCAGATCTGAAAATATTTCCCCAATAACGTATTTGGATGAAAGTCAATTCATCAGACCTCATGACACTGTCATTTTAAAATGCAAAGGGAGACAGATTGGTTATTTTCAGTGATTGAGATCAGAAGATATTCTTATTTTTTAATTTTATTAAGAAAGTTTTTGGAGTTCCCATCGTGGCGCAGTGGTTAACGAATCCGACTAGGAACCATGAGGTTGTGGGTTCGATCCCTGCCCTTCCTTGCTCAGTGGGTTAACGATCCGGCGTTGCCGTGAGCTGTGGTGTAGGTTGCAGACGCGGCTCGGATCCTGCGTTGCTGTGGCTGCGGCGCAGGCCAGTGGCCACAGCTCCGATTGGACCCCTAGCCTGGGAACCTCCACATGCCGCGGGTGCGGCCATAAACCCGCGGCCATAAAATGACAAAAAAAAAAAAGAAAAAAAAGAAAGAAAGAAAGTTTTTATCATTGTTTGATCATGGTCGTTGCTGAATCATAGTAGACAATGAAAATGCTGGGAGATATTATACATATTTCTTCCTGGGCATTGGCATTTCTGCTTCACAAGTAGTTCTTGAGTCCTAAAACATGACAGGCTCTGCTTAGAAAGTAGTACTGAAACACTTAATCTTGATTGCTATACTCAAAACATATGATTAACAAAATCCGGCATTGCAGTATTCAGCAATTCAGAGTTGACTTCGGGTGGTTATGTTGTTATTTTATTGATTGTTTATGAAAATAAAATTTTGGAAGAACTACAGTTTACACAGTAAAGAAATTATAGCTTGGGGATGTTGAAATGTCCCTGCAATGGGATTCTTGAGGACCCAGACACAGTGAGGAAGGATTTAACTTGACAGAGCCTTGGTCTCAGGAAGAGAATAATACACTTTCCTTTATATTGCAGCCACTATAAAAACATTTCTGAATAAGAAAATTATCCACTAGAATGTTCTTACGTGAATGGGAACACATTCAATTTACCCAAATAATCTAATCCTTCTTTCTCCAGTTCTGCCCATTTTGCTTGCTTGTTTCTATTTGTTCTATTGCTTTCACTTATTTGCAGATTCTAGTTGGTGTTTACTTGTGTTTGAAAGACTGAGCTGAAAATGTCCTTAATCATTTCCATCCCCTGTATGTATGGAAAATAAAATAACAGAACCATCGAAGGCTTCACCTACCTCTTTTACTGTTTCCTCCTCCTCTGCTCAGCGTCCCTTTCTTTTCAGTAAAACGATTGCCTTTATTTTTCTTGAAATTGTTTCTTTTTTTAAGCATTTTATTGTCAGAAGCACACTCAGTTGACTTGGGTCAAACAGAAAGCCCCTTAGGATTTGGCCTCCAGCTGATAAAGGCTTATTGTTTAGTGAGCTAGAAAAGAGTTTCCTCTACTTGTTTTATATCTGATTAGTTGTAGAATTAAGCTTAATAAGGAAAAATACCTTACAGACTGGACTGATGTTTTCATCTTCTTTAAGCATAATATAATGTAAATACTTGAAAACATTTATTTTTGTGGTTGGCAATGTGGAGTAGTACATTGAATGTGGATGGTGGAGTGGAGCAGATTGGAGACTTAGTTCCAAGCACACTTCTTACTAGCTCTCCTGGTTCCTTCACTGTTCTAAGCCCCAGTGTCCTCATCTGAAAAATAAGCTCCGTGGGATGCTTAAGAATGTGGGCTCTGACCTTAGACTGCCTGTACTCCTATCCTAGTTTTGTCACTTGGCTGAGCAATCTCAAGCAAGTTATTTAGTTTTTCTGTGACTTACTTTTATCAGCTATAAAATGGGATAGTGATAGAACTATTGCATTAAGTCGTGCAAATGAAATGATTAGTAAATGACTTAGTGACAATAGAGCACTTAAAACAGCCACCTGGCCCATAGTAAGCTCTCAGCAAATGTTAGCTATTATTACTCACAGGACTGATGCAAGGTTTAAGTGAGATACTATACTTGAAATTGCTGAAAGTATTCAACAACCATCAGTTCCTTTCCTCCATTTCTTTTATCTTTACCGAATTGTTTTCTGCATTCAATTATTTTTTAGTGCAGATCTTTGTTAATGTCACTTCTGTATCATAAGCTATTGACTAGTTCATTGCAGTCTGTACCCTATTTGTAATAAATTGCTATAGCATAGTAACATTCTTACTATGATGCTCCAGAGTTGGATGATTGGCGCTTTTTTTTTGTCTTTTTTTTGCCTTTATCTAGAGCCGCACCCACGGCATATGGAGGTTCCCAGGCTAGGGGTCTAACAGGAGCTGTAGCTGCCGGCCTTCGCCACAGCCACAGCAACGCGGGATCCGAGCCGCGTCTGCAACCTACACCACAGCTCACGGCAATGCCGGATCCTTAACCCACTGAGCAAGGCCAGGGATCGAACCCGCAACCTCATGATTCTTAGTCGGATTCGTTAACCACTGAGCCACAAAGGGGACTCTGGATGATTGGCTTTTGGTGGAAGGAAAAAATTTCTTTCAGTGCCCACTAAATATCATACACTGTACCCAACTCTAAAATGTCCTAAGCATCTGTGCCCTCGGGAGCTTTCACTTTATTTGAGGAGTTACCTCACTGAAAAATGCCGACTTAGCATTTGATAAGCAGCCAAACTCAGAAAGAGAAAGAAACCAAAGAATGAATTAATTGGGAGACAGATGTGCGAGGGGAAATGTTAGTGCACGGATGGCTTAACTTAAGGCCAGCTTAGAGATGGCAAATGTGTGCTGGTGGCCCTTCCCCCGGCCCATGAGAGTCATTGCTGGGCCCACATACAGCTTTATCATTCTTTTCAACGTAATTCTCCATTAATCTGCAACCATCACTTTGACATTCCAAGTTGTCAGCCTTGTGTTAGCTGGAGATAAAATGGTGTGGTCAGTTTTGCTTATCAGTGCTGGGTGAATGTCACCGTTTGGGACAATAATTAGTTAAGTATTCTCATTCCTTTCTGAACGTGGAAATGGCCTTATTGTTTCAAATTCCAAAGATGGTCTTTTTTTTCCTGTAGGAAAATTTTAAAGGTTTTGTGCATGTACGAAAGAATGATTTTAGGCAATTAACTCATTATACCATTATGTTCCTTTGATGTTAAAAAAACCTGTCAAACTATCTTATTTTTGTGAGAAATGAAAAAAACTTTTATTTATGCTGATATTAGTTTTTTTTTTTTTTTCCTTTTCTTTTTAGGGCTGCACTTGCAGCATATGGAGGTTCCCAGGCTAGGGGTTGAATCAGAGCTACAGCTGCCAGCCTGTGCCACAGCCACAGCAGTGTGGGATCTGAGCCTCATCTGTGACCTACACCACATCTCATGTCAACACCAGATCCTTAACGCCCTGAGCGAGGCCAGGGATTGAACCCTCATCCTTGTGGATACTAGTTGGATTAGTTTCCAATATACCACAATGGGAACTCCTGATACTGGTTTTTAATTGGTTATTTGGGGTTCATCTGTACCTGTTTATTCAGTGGAGTCTTAATAAGGATCATATATGGTAGGGCCCATGGAATCTTGATACAAATCATTTAGAGAAAAATTATTTTGCCACTGTGTGCAAATAATTTTATGTTTTCGAAACTTGGATCAGGTAGCTCTAGTGGCTTACACGAAGGAATTCACTTCCACTTTATGACGCCTCTCACTATTTTACCAAAACTTGGTGGGGCAGAAGAAACATACAACAACTGAATTTAATATTAAAAAGTTTTCTTCTTACCCTTTTTTCTTTTTACAGTCACATTCATGGCATATGGAAGTTGCCAGGCTAAGGGTTGAATCAGAATTGCAGCTGAAGCCTATACCACAGCCAGAGCACCACCAGATCCAAGCTGCGTCAGCGACCTACATCGCAGCTCCTGGCAATACCCACTGAGTGAGGATAGGGATAGAACCACATCCTCATAGAAAGTGTTCGGTCCTTAACCCACTGGGCCACAATGGGAACTACTATTTTGTCCCTTTTTAATGAAATATTTATAGGTTTAAGGTCACTGCCTTGTCAATGTTCCATAGGCAACCTGAAAAAAAAAAAACATAAAAGGACATATTGCTCTTCTTGCCTTCAAACACACAGAGGTCACTGGTAGTTACAGAAGCCTCTCGACTTGGATGACTTTTTTACTTGGAGGAATCACTTGCTTTCATTTCTGACAACGATTTAGGTGGTACTGGGCAGAGGATGAACACAAATATAAAGGGAGGCCCTTGCAAATTCAGGAGCAGACATAAGTTAAAGTTAAGGTACAAGTAGTGTCATAAAAGAAAGATATTTCATGCAAGTTTCAAAGGGTTAAGCAACTCATTCCCAGCACAAGTTCTGGTTGTTCTCTTTGTCTAAGGGCATTTCTAATAGTCACCATAGGTGCTCTAGTATTTACAAACTCCACTTTCAGGAGATCTTAGTTCAATTATTTTTCATGTTTGTTCTACTTCTGTCAACCATTCACCACCTCTCTCCCCACTCCCATCACAACCACACCCCACATTCCAGAAAATAATTTTTCTTGCTAAGAAACTTGAGAGGCATGACTGACAGGATGGAGCTAATCCAGGCTTTGCACACTACACCCACCGTTTCAGTTCCCTCTCTTCTGCCTTTGCATGTTCCACGTCCAGCTCTACAGTTCACTTTCCCCTTAGTGTGTTGCCAAACTTCTGTTCATCTTTCATGACTCAGCTCAGGGCACTTCCTTTATGAAGCCTTTCCTGGACTTCCTTTCATGTCCTGCAAGAAATAAATCCTACAGTTTTGGCTCCTATAGCACCTCACACATAATGCCTCTACCTTGGGGTTCACGAAGAAATGTCTATCACCATCACCAGGATGTGAAGTCATTTTTGCCACCCTAGGACTAAGTGGTGTTTAGTATACTGTTCTTAATAAAGTTTGTGGATGGAGATTACATACTTACTTGTTGTCTCTGTATGAAAATGCAAGCGCTTTTTTAGAGACCTGAGTGAGGTAGGGTTGTGAGGGTTACTGTAGAGTTGTGTTCTATAATTGCTGATAAATTTGCCTTGGAAAGTACCAGCCGTTCTGCATCATTCCAGTAATATTTTATCTGAAATTGGTCCTTCTTTTCCTAGCATTGCACTGCTAGTAACAACAATGGCATGATGCAGACACCCTGGCTGCAGGCAGGTGTGGTTGGTAATGGATGGGATTGAATTTGGAGCCATCTCAAAGGTTTACTTTGGTTCCTCTCTGATGTTTCAAAGCTCTTGGTTTTGGCAAGCCTGTCATTTGCCAGTTGTCAAATAAGTTGAGCCATTAGTCTGGCCTTGTCATCTGGGAGCCTCCAGATGATTGATATGGCTCTGCTACACTTCCCAGTGGGATAATTAAGTGTCCACTCAGCTCTATCTACCTGGTTTTGTGAAAGTAAAAGTAAAATCAAAACAGATATGTCATTCCTTTTTCTACGTGTAAAAGCAGCAAGCTGGGAAAATGCATTTGAAGAAGCTATTTACTCTTTAATATTCGGTCTCAAAAGGACAAATCTCCTGTTGGCAAAATCAAACCTTGCAATTTTTTTCAGGCTAACAAAATAATCTCCTCCATTTGTCTATTTTGCATAGTGGTTTTGTATATATTTTTCTTTCTTCACAGCAATCCTGTGAAAAGGACAAGCATTATTATCCTCACGTTGCAGATGAATATCCTGAAACTCAGAAATCATTTTAAGGTCATATTCAGATCCTCTGACTATTACAATAATCTCCTGCCATATCAGGCTATTAAACATCCTATTATACATAAAGGATGTCAGAATATTGCATCTTCCTCTGTGCTTTTCTCCCATCTGGGGTTTATTTGTAGAGTACACAGTTTTAGACAAACTTGTTTGCCAAGATACTGGGATCCTTTAGGGGAAACTGTAGGGAAGGGGGTTAAGCGATTCTGGGTCATCCCATTCCAGAATAGAGAACTTATCTCTGAGGCAGGGCAACAAACAGCCTAAATTGCAGAGTAGGATGGAAAGTGATAACTCAATCCCAAAATTGATGAGAAATCTATGAGACATTCCCTACTTGCCTACACAAATGGTTCCTTTCAAAGGCAAGTTGCTTATTGTCTCTAATATAAATGTGGCTTTTGGACGCTGTCCAGTCAGCAAAGTAGAAACTCATATTTGGCAAGGTGAAACCAGCCATGGTTTCCTGGTGTGCTGAATCAATAGGAAATGACTTTGGAAAAATACAGCAACGACAGCAATATATGGCTTTGAACTTTTTCAGCCAAACACTGTATAAAGTGAACTGCCAAGAATTTCCCCTGTGATATCCCTTTTTGGATGATAACATATGACTTTAAACTTTTGCCCTGTATACACTCTGTGGCCTTCATACTTCAGACTTGATTAAACCAACATTCTTGCTAGAGCTGAAAGTTCATTCCACTAAGGACCTCTACTTCTCTTCATGTTACCCAATCAGGTCCTGTATCCCAACGATGTTGCCTGCATCTTGGCTCCCATTCCTGTCACTGTCTTTCCTCTATGCCTGTTTTTTTTTTTTTCCTCTCTTGTTTTGAATATCAAGATAAATCTCAAAAAAAAAAAAAATAGTTACCATGTAATTACTCACTCGTATGAGTAGCCAGGCTCTTGGGGAAAATGAATGGGTAGGGCCGGAAGGAGGATGAAAGACTGATTGAACAGACTTAGGAGCAGTGGGACTTGGGGTTGGGTCATGGGGAACTGGTAGAGAGGAGCTGTGAAGGCTGCAGCTTCATTCTCTGTAAATCAGTGGTGGATCTTGAAGGGGTCAATTTGTTGATGGTGGTTTCCTTTTCCATTTGCTATATATCACTTTGGTTTTGAGGTGGTAATATTTTGATTTTGTGACTATTTTATAATGGAAAAACACTTTTAGAGTGAAAAAAAAAAACAATTTGTAGTGGTGGCCTGGGATTAAATCTCACGTACATGTAAACTACTGTCTAAAAACGAGCTTTCCTCTTGTTTCTTGGACACTTCTGGGCAATTCTGGAGAAGACTGCTAAGGCATAGACAATCGTCTGATGGTCTCTGTTCCATTTTTGGATTGTAAAGTTAAGTTTTCAGACAAAACTAAGTAGACTATACCAAGTGCTAGACCCACTTTCTCTTCTTGTCTCTTCTTTCTACCAAATCAATGAATATGAGTATTTTTTAAACATAGTCTAGACTCAGCTAAAAACAGTAGCATGAAAGTGTCTTGCCAGTCAAGACCTACTCACATTTCCTCAGTGTTGATGATGATGAGTCTGTTTATTGAGCACTTAATATCTGATAAGCGTGAGGGACACTCTATTTATTACAAATATTATTTCTTCCACTGCTCTCAAAATCTGGGATAACAATCACTTCCAATTTAAAGATGAGGAACTTGAGCTTTAGAAGTACCATCCTGTCTAATAGTATCACAGGTTTTAGTAGTGGAGCTAGGAATGGAACACTGGTCTGTTATTTCAGAGCTCATAATCTTATTCTATATGTAATATTATTCATGGGTTTGTTGTTTTTCTTTTCTTGAGGGGTGTTATAAGTAAAACAATATTCCATAAAAGGACAAATATCAGTGTATTAGGCAACTTTATTCAAACTCTGAGGTGAAAATATGCTGAACATGTGCAAAGGAGGACTTCTAGAGTTGAGTTTATGATCCATTTCTATGCAAGCCTCAGAGAACTCCTTCAATCATCGAATACAATGTAGGCTGCCCGTTACACTTTTTATTTATTTTAGTATTGTCCATTGCAGCTGATTGAGGTGGTTATAATTGCATGTTTGTAACTGTTAAAAAGTTTCAATTGCCTATTTTGATTAGTTGAGAACAAGCTCCATAAGGCTCTGTGATCAATTCTTGATATCTGAAAGAATCAAAATAAAAATAGCATCAATTATTGAACATCTACTGTACCAGACACTGGACTAACTGCTTTACTTGCCAACTTACTTTGATTTTCATGAAGATTATACACAGTAGATGGTATGATCTTAACTTTAGCTATAAAGAAAACTGAAGCTCAGAGGAGTTGAATAACTTGGACAACAACTTCTGGCAAGTTGCAGAGTCAGGTTTAGAACCAGCTCAACAAAACACAATTCCACAAATGTTCATTGAGTTTCAACTATGTGCAGGCATAGAACTATGAATCAGGTTCCACAGGGCACAAGATAAATGTGGTCTTGCAGATCTCATAAGCCAAGATGGTTTCCCTGTGTACTGAGTGCCTCCAACCATGACAACAAATCCTATGTACGTTTATAGTTTATATTTCTGTTCTTTGAGCCTATCATTTATAATCATTGTAATGGGAAAAGCACACCTATTAAGTAGTACTTTGTTCATGTTACTGCCACTGAGTTCCACATGGTATTCTTGATATTATTACAGACTTTCAAAGAACATAATTTACCATGGTCAAGAGAGGTTAGAGGCAGACAGCTTTTCCTAAAACAAAACAAAGCAAAACAAAAGCCAGGGTGAATTTAAGCAAAACTCTTCTCAAAAACATTTTCAACTGCAATTCCTGATGCATAACTTTTGAAACAAACCGGTCAGGGAAGTTGTCCTTGGAAAGTGTATTTCCTTTCCTTGAATATTGATAGAAAAAGAGTTAAGTCAGGTGGTAACTGTTATAACTTGGGCAGAAAATGCCAGGAGAATTTCCACTTTGACCTTCCTTGAGGCTGTCATTTTAAATTGCTGTCTTTGTTACACACCTCTTCCCATTTCTAAATTTAAGCTTAAACTCTACTGTGCTAAGAAGCTGCCACTTTTATCCACATGATAAAAACATGTTTTCTTTAAATCTTGTAAAAGGAATTTGAAGACATTGGGTGCTTGAGCATGAACATTCAAAAATCTAGATTTCTTTGGGTTCCTCTCCCTATGGAGGATATAATTTCTCTGTTTACCCTGCTTCTACCCCCCCATTTTGTATGTTTCTGCTTTAACCAAGACTCCTTGTAGTTTGTTGTTGTTGACTGAAACCAGGGAACAGATTATTATTATGAAATTAAAAAGCATAAACCTGCTGAATGAACTCCCTTAAAGAAATTTTAAAGTAGGTCTATATATTTATAGTAACTTCTATAATTTATGACTTAAATGAACACTGCTCATAAAGTAGAGAAATATACTTAAAATCAAACTTTAGTTATCTCTAACAATATTATCAAAAGAGCTACCATTTACTATGCAGTGCATTGGTTAACCAGGTACAAATTAAATGCTTCCCATATATTACCTTCTCGTAACGCTCATCACAACCTTTGTGACAACTCTCATTATGTCACATTTTATAGGAAAGAGGACTATCTTGATCAGCGTCACACAAATTTTAAGTGTCATAGGGAGCATTCAAAGACAGATTATCCAATTCCAGAACTTGAGCATGCCGTCTTCTCCTGTTAACATTTACTATTCAGCAGTTATTTTATTGAGCATTTATTATGTGTAAGATGCTGGCACTACACTGGGAAGAGCAGTCCACCGTCAAGGTCTTAGATCATGCAGATCACCTGAGGGAAACCATATGAATAGATAATAGAAAGTGATGAGGACATTTAGGTTGTTCCATGACCTGGCTATTGCATAGAGTGCTGCAATGAACACTGGAGTACATGTGTCTTTTCGAGTCATGGTTTCTGCTGATAGGGAAGATATGGTACATACACACAATGGAATGTTACTCAGCCATTAAAAGGAATGAATTACCAACATTTATAGCAACATGGATGGACTTAGAAATTATCATGCAAAGTGAAACCAGTCAGACAATTAGACAGCAACACCCAATGCTACCGCTTACATGTGGAAACTAAAAAGACACAATGAACCTTCTTACAGAA
>PVHT020000254.1:1737252-1751176 GCA_004024745.2 Catagonus wagneri | reverse complement strand
TTTTTTTTTTTTTTTTTTGGTTTTGTCTTTTTAGGGCCGCCCCTGCGGCATGTGGAGGTTCCAGGGAGAGGTGTCGAATCGGAGCTGTAGCTGCCAGCCTACGCCAGAGTCACAGCAATGCCAGATCCGAGCTGCGTCTGCAACCTACACCACAGCCACAGCAACGCCAGATCTGAGCTGTGTCTGCGAGCTACACCACAACTCACAGCAACGCTGGATCCTTAACCCACTGAGCAAGTTCCTAGTCGAATTCTTTTCTACTGCACCACAACGGGAGCTCCAAGGAGTGAATTTCAATTGAATTACTCATGAGATGGGTAGAATCATTTAAAGTTTATCTCTGTTAGGTATCTAACAAATCTGCCAATATTATTTTTTTGTCATCTGTCACTTTGTGTTAGAGTAAGAATTCTGAACTCAATATATCAACTTGTATTATGAAGGTGTCACAGTTTCTATTTTATTTCCAGGTCACCAGTTAGGCAAGCCTAGGAAGAGGAGGAAACAGTACACTATTCTCACATGCAGTTCAACTCCACTTAAAGTCAAGGATAAAGACTTTTTGCTTTTAAATCTAGAGTCTTCTTAAAACAAAAGGCAGAGACTATGGAGTGGTTCTGTATCGGCTGATCTCAGAAAAACATACTTGAAGTGCTTAACCTTAAAACAAGTGATTAACCTGGAAGTTGAATGAGAGAACAAGAATCAAGCAGAAATATGAAGTGGACATGTCTTGTCTTTAAGATCCTTCCTATATTTAGGCTTCTTCCACGTATCAGATGCCCCATTTCTGGTGGCTTGTTTTCAACATTTATGGCGTCTATATCGTTTTCATCCTCACCTCTCTTGAGGTTTCTCTGCTGGAATCACTTTCTTTTAGAATCTAGGGAAGTCATGATAATAAATCACAACTATTAATAATACTAATAATGATTTTCATACAATTCAGATAATCAGTAATTTATAATTGTTCAGATAACTTAGATATTAATAATTACTTTGATAAGTCAATCTTTGCTTCTGGGCTATTGCACTAATGAGAAAGGGTCTGAAGTCTGCCACTAGTTAACACATGTGGGTTCCCCGAGCCTTCTGAGAAGCTATTTGGCATTACTGGTACTCAAAATTATTTGCTGAATGCTTGATGGTGAGCTTTGTGGTATTAGAAATTCAGATCTTATTAAGGCTGTAATCATAAACTTACATAGAAAAAGAACTGGCCAGGCCACGGGTGGTAAGAAGTTAGTACTTACGTAACAGGAAGAAACCATGTGAGAAACTGAACTATATCTCTGATTCTTCCAAATAGATAATGATGGTTGGAGTTCCCAACATGGCTCAGTGGGTTATGAACCCAGCTAGTATGCATGAGGATGCAGATTCCATCCCTGGCCTCACTCTGTGGGTTAAGGATCTGACATTGCTATGAGCTGAGGTGTAGGACTCAGATGCAGCTCGGATCCTGTGTTGCTGTGGCTGTGGAAAAGGCTGGCAACTGTAGCTCTGATTCAACCCTTAGTCTGGGAACTTCCAAATGCCACAGGTGCAGCCCTAAAAAAGCAAAACAAAAACAAAAAAAAAAAAGAGAGAGAGAGAAAATGATTGTTCACCATCTTACCATGCATGATTTTTTTTTCAGAAAGCAATTCATTTTATTATCATCTAACCTGGAATCTAGTGCAAAAGATAGTTTTCTGTTCTGATATGTCAGTATTTAGACAAAAACAACTAAACAGTGGGAATGATACCTTTTATAGACCCATTAGCTTTGCATCAATATTCATGTCTGTACTTTGTCTTAGGTTGCAGAGACCTTAGTGGGGGACCAACTGTCTCCACTGTTGATACCCATCAGTGGTAAGGAGTAGGAGAGGCAGTCACAAGAAGTGACCTTTCATGAGGGACCGAGGCAACACATTCTGTTAACAGAGTAGCTCATGACTGTCACTAATGTTCGTCTCTCTGCTCAGTCATCCTGCGGCTATATCTGAGTCTAATAAGAAGTAGTTCTAAGCTCTAGTTGCAGATATGCTGTTGACTCAGATTAAAGACTTGGACACTGACTTTATTTCTAGACCTCCCCCCTCACCCCACCAAGATGAGAATATCTTTCTGGTATGAATTTCATCAGTCTGAAGAAATAAAAATTAGATGACGTAATGATCAGAATATTAGTTTAAAATTTAAAGCCACAGATAAATCTGTTATAGATTATTAGAATGTGTTAGAATGGTGAAATCGTTTTATAAATGTAGTTATTCAACATAGTCTAAAAGATATGTAATATATATACTCTATATATTTGTGTATGTTTTGTCTTTTTAGGGCTGTAGTTGTGGCATATGGAAGTTCTCGGGCTAGGGGTCTAATCAGAATTGCAGCTGCTGGCCCACACCACAGCCACAGCAATGCCAGATCCGAGCCATGTCTGCAACCTACACCAGACCTCACAGCAAAGCTGGATCCTTAAGCTACTGAGCGAGGCTAGGGATTGAACCTGCATCCTCATGAATACTAGTCAAGTTTGTTACTGCTGAACCACAATGGGAACTCCATTTAAATATATTTTTTTTTCATTTTAGGAGTAGGAATAGAAGACAAGCAAGGATCTAGTCTCCTGTTCCTTTTTTTTTGGTTTCCCCTTCCTTTCTTCAATCAATTTCCTATAAGCTTTTCATTTATCTGTCAGTGACAACCTTCCTGTTTTAGAGTCAGGAAAAGTGAGATTTCTCATATCAACTCCAGGCAGCATCTTGCTTTTACTCCTTTCTTAAAGGAAAGAGAAGGTGACTTGCTTCCTCATATCTAACTTAAGATGTTGATTTGCAAAGGAACTCTAAAGCAGCAATTTCTATTTCTTATGCTGAATTTCAGAGGTTGGTTGCAGATCTATTTTTGTTAGTTTGTAAAGGGAGGTAAGTCTCTGAACAGATTGGGAATTAGAGATTCTGTAGGCTTTAAAAAAGGAAAAAAAACCTCTCATTTTTGCTGGAGGAGTGATCTGATTTTAAAACTTAAAATGAGCCTCATATTTCTGTTCCTTTGGGGCTTACGCTGCATCTTCTGATGACTGATATGTGCAATCTTAAAGTGACTTCCATGTTGTTCTCAGCTTCCTCACACAGCTGTCAGTAGTGCAGTGTGTGGGCTTATCTGTGGGCAGGAGAGCTCTCCGGGTGGGCACTGCCTGTGCCCCCGGATGCGAATGCAGATGGCATTCAGGGGATGGAGCAGGCACTTTTGCACTGTCCTCCCACTCTCCCCTCTAATAAAAATTCATCCTCAATGTCTACAGCATCAGGGGGAGGTTGATTAGCCTAAGGGGTTCCATTCTCTCTGTTTAAAAAAAAATAATAATAAGAGTTTATATGGAAGTGAGGCAAGTGGATAATTTAGAGTCATGCACCATGCAGGAAAGGGAACCTGGTGATGTAGACAAACCTGGAGTGAATGGAATGAATGGAAACTTGCAAACTAATTGCTAAAAAAGTGCGGAACTGCCTCCAAATGTCATTTCTAAGAGCAAATTTACAATCCTGAAAGAGTCCTGATGCAGACTTCATTTGATAGCTGTAATCAAATGAATTATAAGCTTTGGGGCACTACCCACCTCTGAAGCCAAGGTCATTTAGGTTAAATTAACTTCTACATGGGCACTTAGCTCTCTCCCCAGGTGCTGAAAAACACAAAGCATGGCAGTTTAGAATTATGAGTATCTAGTGTGAATGAATAGCTATTCTTAAGTAACACCTATTCTGAGGTAAAGCCCAAGTCTATTAGAAGAAGACTTTTTGCTCCCCATCCATATAACTTCCACATCACTATCAACAGAATATATTTACTTTAAGCTAGAAATAGAGATGGAGTAATGGATACAAGTAGAAAAGCCAAGAAAAGGGAAGGTTCCATTTGAAATGGTTAAGGGGAAGCCACTATTTAAAAAAGAAATGAGGTTTTGTAGATGGTATATACTTCAGTAGAGAGAAGTGGTGATTTTTTTTTTCTGCCTTGTTACAACTCATCAAAAATTTTCAGCTATTGTTTTGTCTCTCAGCAAGGTAAACCAGAACTACACTGATTCATGTATTTGTTGGCAGTTCAGGTTCTCCAGTAAGTGCACACCGTGATGGAATCAGAAGGGGAAGACATTTACTGGCGAGGCGGGGGGCAATGCTAATGAAAAATAAAGGTTAGGGAGAGAGGTGAGCAAGGGGAGGTTTTAGATGGCATTGTGTGCTAACAACTGTGAAAAGAGAGGGAGAAGGAAGAGTCATTAGGTTGGAAGAGTGGAGGGCTGAAGTACCACTCACAGAAAGTCTCTCAGGATGACGAGCTGTCCAAAGCCAAAACTGAATAAAGGATTCCTGCACCGGGCAAAAATGGCAGCTCTTCGGTTCCCTCCCTGAGAGTTGGCTGGGGGCAGCCGAATAGGGCATGGCTGGGATGGGGTGTGGAGGTGTGATGGAGGGAAAGGGTGGGAGGAGGAGGGAGGGTGGGGGGATTGTGGGACAGGAGAGGGGTGGTTTAGGAGGGGAGTTATGAGGTGAGGGAAGGGTGGAGATGGGAAGAGGGGGCTGGTGGTGGTGTGGTGTGGTGTGGTGGGGTGGGATAGGTGGGGCAGGGGAGGAGGGCATGGTAGTGAATCTCAGCTATCAGAGTCCCAGGCTCCTTGCAGCAGGCTCTCTGTCGAAGGGCTACCTACCCAAGTGGTGAATCCCTGTGGCTACTACACTGTTATGTTTGATTCCTATTTAAAGTCTAACCATTTTAAGTCCTTTCTCATGCATTTTTACTAGTTTTAGCCTTTATGTTCCTATATTGAAGCCTGAGAGTTTTAGCAAATACTTGATTAATCCTCCTCCATGTATTACTCTGTAATTGGCATCTGTACCCAAATTGCTCAGTTCATTTGAGCTGCCTGTATCCATAAGATGTATAATTTAAAGAAAATTTGCCTGAGAGTCGTGACTGATCTCTGTCCTACAGCTGAGGCCTGCAAACTATGTACTATTTCTGCGATATTTTTTGCTCTAGATTGCTTCAACCTTTTCCTTAAAGTGTGTCATATCTCATTTACCAAGTAAGTCCATCCTCATCTCTAAGATCAAGGAGAGTTGTCAGGAAGGATACCCCCTCTCCACCTCCACCCCCAAACTGGAGCCTGTTAGGGAGGACTCAGCGGTGTGGCACAGGGAGGGAATGTTGACAGTGGGTAGGAAGAAGATCAGTGGCTTTTCTGCCCATAAACCTGGTCCTCCTTCCCAAGATGGTGGTGGCAATTCTAGTACAGTCCCTCAAGAGGAAGCACTGGAGACCTCACACTCAGCTCTAAACTGAAGCGCACCACAGGGCCAGCATATCTGAGAGGGATGCTCAGCCTTCAGAAGGTGTTTCATCTGCTTCTAAAATGCAGTGAGTCCAGAAACCTGGAGAGCAAGGCAGGTCTGGGTTGCCCTGAAGTGACTCCCGGGTTTTGCTCCCTTCTTCCTATTAGACCTCCACCAGGATAGAATATTTTCACTCTGAGAGGAAAGAACTGTGAAGAGGCATCAGGAAGGCAGTTTTAGCATTGAAAGGACACCTTTTTAGATTGAAAAAAAAAGCATAATTTGGGTGGTTAGACATTGAAAAACTGACTTTTGTGTTGCTGCTTTGAACAAGTCTCCCACTCCAATGCACTTGCTTTAGAATTTAGTCTCATGTCTGCCAAAGCCTGGCCTTCCAATATTCATCCCAGTTTCCTCCAAATTACTCGGCCATCCATTCTGCAGAGGGACAGATGCTTTCCAAAGATGAAAATTCTTGGGTTAAAATAAATTACTATGAACCTTAAGATCATCCACGTCCTTATAGTTGATACTGAAAAGAGTGTAGCTATAAAATGTTTTTGAAACTCAGTTCCAAAAAACAGTTTGCTGTCATGTTTAGGGATGTAGAATCGAAAATTAATTGCTGCTATAGCTTTTTTTCCATCTTTTTCTTTTCTTTTTTTTTTTTTTTTTTTTTTTTTTTTTAGCGTTGCACCCACAACATGTGGCAGTTCCCAGGCTAAGGATCGAGTTGGAACTACAGCTGCTGGCCTATACCACAGCCACAGCAACACCAGATTCAAGCCACACCTGCAACCTACACCACAGCTCACAGCAGCGCTAGATCCATAACCCACTGAGAGAGGCCATAGATTAAACTCATGTCCTCATGGATACTAGTAGGTTTCATTACTGCTGAGCCACCATGGGAACTTCTGCTGCTATAGTTTTTATCCATATTGTTTCTAAACTAGGCTACCACTAAGTCTATTAGTTAAGAATCATACCTATCTGTTCTCTTCAGTGCAAAGAATTATGTCAGGTTGTGCCCAGGGCAAATGTTTACTGTTGTAACAATTCTGTCAAAGCAAGTTTGAGGCCTGAGAGCACATTCTCTGAAATATTACTGGTGGACCTCAGCTCAATATGGGGCTTGAGTGTGGGCCCACATGCTAAGGTTTACTCAGTCACATGGCTAATAGGAAGAACCCTGAGTTACTGCTATTTCCATAAAGGACAGAACTTGTGAGTCCCTGTTCTGATTATGATTTCAGGCGGCCACTTATCATGCTTCTTAGTTTCCCATCTGGCCTTAAAACACACCGTTTCTATTATAAAACAAGGAAATTCGGTCGTGGAAAAGCTGGAGAATTTCTGGAACTCAATAGATTTAATACCAGAAGTATTACCCTTGAGTTAATTGTTCAATAGTTTTATGTGAACATAAGCTTTTTATTTGAACTCGTATCCCTAACGGAGTTAAGGAAATTATACTGCTGGAGAAATTAAGGTGATTCTTTAGGATATCGCCTATAAAAGTAGGCCTTCGTTTTACTTCCTTACCAAATCTCTAAATTGAGGCCATATTTTGCTCTATTTAGTTTGCTATTCTCCTTTTGGCACTTGGTGGAATAGTACATATTTAAAGACTGGTATTTTGGAACTCTGCAAACCCCATAAGTGCTTTTGCTGGGAGAAGTTATTTCTGTTAGTTGCCTTCTTTACTTTCAAGTTGACTGTAAAACATCATGAAGTTTATGCCCTATATAAATTGCTTTAATTATGTTGGGTTTATGTAAGTTCTTCTTGTTTGTATAGGCTAAATGTGCACATGAAATTTTTTCTAAAAACTTGAGAAGCTGGTTGAATGTCACAGTAAATAAATCCAACCACATTTAAATCAAAGTATTTATCCTTTCTGGTTTTCCTTAAGTCTTGATCACGAAGATCATTGTCTTTGCATGATGATTCTTCATTTTGGTAATTAAGTGAGAAGAACAGGCCAGTATTCTCAGCAAAGCAATCCCAGATGGCAAGTGTAATTCTTAGATTTCCAGTTTACCAACTTAGGAATCCTTTCTACCCTCTCCTCTGTCCTCCAGAAACAGACATGGCCCAGATGCCGTGATAAATGTGTGGCATTCATTCTATATTTCTGCAGGAACATTTGTCATGGCCAACTCTAATTTAAGACCAAGAAATGCTTTCAGCTGCTTCTATCCAGTTGCTAAATCAAATGACAGTATCAGAAAGAAATTCAAGGAATTCTGAAATGACGGAGGAGCTAATATATAATGAAAATCCCAGTAGAAACATTTTAAAGGCCAGCCTAATACCTATAACACACACTTTTCTTTGCTCAGTATCCTGCAGGCAAATTGGACTTTGTCAACTAAAATCAAACAAAACTTCAAGGAGGTTTAAAAATCTTATTAGTGCCCACTTTAATTACACTGATTACTGTCTGGTCAACTGATAAGACTGCTGCATGTTAGTACTTAAACCCCTCTGGTCACACTCATTTCAGTGAGTATCTCTGTCCTTTAGGTTTTAATGTCCTTCCATTTTACCTGAATTAATCATTCATGCTATCGTACAGGAACATAAATGGAACTGAAGACATGGCACATCTGCTTTTCAGATTTATATGCATTTCAGGGTTGTTGATGGTATTGTTATGGTGACAAATCCAGATCTCCTGAAACCCTTATGTTACTACACAGTACCTAATTCTTGGTTTATCAAGGACTCAATTTGATTTATCTTGGTTAAATATTCGTAGAGCACTCAGAAAGTGGCCTGGTTGGTTAGAGGAGGGGTATTTTACTCCTGGGTTTATCGCAAGGTGAGTAAAGTGTTGGGGAGAAGAGGGCAAAGTAGAAAATACTTAACTTCTTAGGGTAATCCCATTCTGTTCTATGCTTCCTGTTCATTTGCCTGCTTCTATGTGCTAACCAAGCTCTTATTTATATGCCTTCTACATGCAAAACTTTGGGTTGGGCAGGTGAAATATATCATATGACTAGTTATCTAGGAAAGGATTTCTGTGTTACAGATACATAATGAGTTACTTGTATGATAAATGGTTCATAATTGTCATTAGTGATAAATTAAATCATGTATTTCCTAGTGCTGCTGTAACAGAGTACCACCAACTGAGGGCTTAAAACAGCAGAAGAGTATTTGTCTCACAATTCTGAAGGTTAGAAGTTTGAAAGTGAGGTGTGCCAGGGCCATGTTCCCTGCAAAACCTCCAGGGGAGATTTCCCTCCTGGGCTCTTCCCATCTTTGGTGGTTTGTCAGCAACCCTCTGCAGCCCTGGGCTTGCAGATGCAGCACGTCACATTCCCTCAAGAGCCTGTGTCTTCACATGTTCTTTCCCTGTGTGCCTCTGTCTCCTCTTTCTAAAGGATACCAATCATACAGGCCCACCCTACCCCAGTAGGGCCTCATCTTATCTTGAGTATATCTGCAAAGACTCTCTCCAAATAAGCTCACACTCATAGGTACTAGGGATTAGGAATTCCCATCTATTTATGGGGGTACATTTGGTGTTTTGATTTCTTCAGTCCAGAGTGTTGGTTACAAGCATAGAAACAACTCCGGGCCATCTTAGCAAATGAGGTCTTATTGTGAAGACAGTGGGAAGTGATATAATAAATGGGTCACTGGAGAACTGAACCAGGAGAATAGATAAGAACAAGGGGTCCTCAAAGGGATGAGCAGGCAGAATTGCAGCCAAGGTCATGCCACAAGAACATTCTGACATCTGTCCTGAAAATCTGACCTCAGCTGTTGAATCAGCATCTCAGGACTGAATGATGGACAGAATTTAGGAAACTGTGTCCAAGGGTAAATTGATGAAGAATCTCCTACCCTCAGTTTATGAAGCGGAGGGCTGCAACGGGAGTGATGAAATTGGAATTAGTTTCTTGTGAAAACTGTAGTCAATGGGGAATTTTCTCAGAAGGGTGATGGCAGTGCTAACAGGAAGAGAGGAAGGAGATTCAGACACTGGATAGCCAAGTGTGACAAATGTGTGCTGCCAGAAGGAAAGGTCTGTGGCACCAAACTATAATATCCAGTTTCTCAGGGATTAGAAAGAACCTCAAGTTCATAAATGAGAGATTAAGCTTTGCCTTCTAAGTTACCCATTGGCTACCAGTACTGGAAAGAATACCAGTAATAAACATTTAACATTTTGGAACCCATTTGTACATTTATAAAGCAGCAATAACTACCATCTAAAGTAGTTGTGAAGATAAGAAATGATGTATATAAACTAGCTTCATGATGTCTGGCAAAAAGAAGACAATTTACAAGGGATAGCCATATAGTTGTTTAAAAGCTGGTGGTCATTTTGCTATCACATAGGATTTTGAATTTGCAAGGTCTTTGAAAAAAAATAATTGAAATTTTTTGTTCCTACCCAAAGTGAATAGAAGAGAAAACTGGGTTTTAAAATATAAAATATGGGCATTATAATACATGACCTTAACCATAAGTGGATGGTTGACAACTCTTAGAGAATGTTTTGTTTTGAATAGGAATTAATGTTTTTATCTCCAGGAAATCCAGATGACACAGATACATACATACTGCGTTGTGAAAATTATCAAATTCAAATGCTATCTGAATGACCCAGGCGATTTTAATCTGTGGGTGCAAATGGGGTTACATCAAAATGCTTTATGAAGAATTCCCATTGTGGCTTAGTGGAAAGGAGCCCTACAGTATCCATGAGGATGCAGGTTCGATCCCTGGCCTTGCTCAGTAGGTTAAGGATCTGGCATTGCCGTGAGCTGTGGTGTAGGTCACAGACCTGGCTGGATCCTGTGTTGCTAGGGCTGTGGTGTAGGCCAGCAGCTGTAGCTCCAATTCGACTCCTAGCCTGGGAACTTCCATATACTAAGGGTGTGGCCCTAAAAAGCAAAACAAAAGCATGAGCAAACAAAAAATTTTCCAGTACCTCACTTCCCCTAAAGGCTCTTCTGTCTTCCCAAGAGGGCTGCCATCTACTGGTGACCCACTTGGTTCTCAGGTCCCCAAACTGCATGGGAATAGAGGAAGATGGCTTCTTTCCTATTTTATGTAGCATTTGGTCACCTAGACGGAGAAGATTCTCTCCTTATATTTAAAGTTTTCCCGTGATTTTCACAAACAACAAAGGAAAAAACAAGTCCCTTACAGAATCAGATGCCACTCCCTTCCTTCCGTTGTCCTTACCTGGGAGGATGTTCTGTTATAATTTTTCCCCCTCAAAATCAGTAGCCAAAAAGATCAGCTCTTAGGAGTTCCCTTGTGGTATAGTGGGTTAAAGATTTGTCATTGTCACTTGTGGTGGCTTAAGTCTCTGCTGTGGCACAGGGTCATCCCTGGCCTAGGAACATCAGTATGCTGTGGGTGTAGCCAAAAAAAAAAAAAGAGGGGGATCAGCTCTTTCTTGAAACTGCTAAACAGATTATTATGATAAACTTATGTCTTGAGCATAAGGTTGACCTGTGTGTCTTCCATGTTACTTTATCATGTTTCAGGTGATAGGAGGGATATTTTACTCCTGGGTTGATAGCAAGGTGAGTAAAGTGTTGGGGAGAAGAGGGCAAAGTAGAAAATACTTAACTTCTTAGGGTAATCCCATTCTGTTCTATGCTTGCTGCTCATTTGCCTGCTTCTATGTGCTAATCAAGCTCTTATTTATATGCCTTCTACATGCAAAAGTTTGGGTTGGGCAGGTGAAAAACATCATATGACCAGTTATCTAGGAAAAGATTTCTGTGTTACAGATATATAATGAGTTGCTTATATGATAAATGGTTCATAATTGTCATTAGTGATAAATTAAACTGTATCTATCCTAGTGCTGCTGTAACAGAGAATCACCAACTGGGGGCTAAAAACAACAGAAGAGAATGAATAAACTTGAGTGAAAATTGAGATTGGTGCTTCTCAGCAGTCTGTATTGCAACAAGAGGGGAGACAGAAGATACCCATGGGTATTCTAGAAAGGATGTCCAATCTCCAAAGTTTCAGCTTACCTCAAAGCTATTTTGTATCTGTTTAGAAAGCTCTTCCAGATGACAGTTTGAACAATGTACTCCAAAAGTTTCAGATCTTAGATGTCCTTGTTCCAAATTACTTTCCTCCTTTCCATTTTACTTTTTTAAAATGGAGAAATGATGCAGCAATACATTAAAGAATTTGAAAATTAAAAATTTCTATAGTTTTGCCATCTCAGCTAATTATTTCAGTTTTTTCTAATTCATGCTTCTATAGCTATGTATTTCTACATAGTTGTTAAAATGTTCTTCTCTATGTAACATTGTGTTCTATTTCACATGCTACATCATGAGCTCTTTTCTACATACACATCATGACAATATGATGAACTGATAACTGACTAGTCTTCTCTGAAACCCTAACTAAAATAGCCTCTCATTCCTTCACTATCTTTTCCAGCCTTTTCTTTTTAGAGCATTTATCATTGCTTGGCATTATAGTATATGCTAATTTCTCTAATAGCTCTTTCCACTAAAATAAAATTTCAGTGTAGGAAGACATAAAGAAGTGCCCAACACACAGTAAGCATTCAAAAAGTTTACAATTAATCTATTAATTGAGTGAATTAATGAATGTCCAAAACCTTGTTATTTATGCTTAAATGGATTCCTTCTGCTGTTATAGTTAATGCACAATGAACATCTTATTGCATGAAATTTTTACTTCTTTTGAATTTTTCTATATGATTACACTGATAAAGTATATATTTTTATTCACCCTTTTTATTTATTCATTCACTTATTCATTTATTGATTTACTAAATATTAACTGTCTGTGCTGGCTGTTTTATGTCTGAATTCAAACTTGTGAAAAAGATGAAATTCTTGTCTTTGTGGGGTTTTTATTCTAGTGAGGGAGATAAGCAATAAATAAACAAGTATCAGATAAGTGCTGTAGAAAACTGAAGAAGGAGGAAAAGGTCAGGATATCAGGGAAGGCCTTTCTGAGAGGGTATGTTTTGAAGGAGTTGAGCCACCTGAATAGATAAAGTAAAGGAACAGCAAATGCAAAGTTCTCATTGCAGTAAATGTTTTCTGCATATTGTAAGCCATGTGCCGATGGAGCTATTGCTCATCAATTTTGCTTGTTCTTGGTTAATTTATTTTTTGGACAATTTACTAATTGTAAATTCTATCTTAGGTTAGCTTTAATTGCTGTTTTTGATTACAGATGAGGATAAACATTAGTTCTGTGTATTTGTTCACTACATACCTTACTTTTTTTTTTTTTTTGGTCTTTTTAGGGGGGCACTTGTGGCATATGGAAGCTCCCATGGTCAAATAAGAGCTGTAGCTGCTGGTCTACACCACAGCCACAGCAACGCCAGATCTGAACCTTGTCTGGGACCTACACCACAGCTCATGGCAACACCGGATCCTTAATCCACTGAATGAGGTCGGGGATCAAAGCTGAATCCTCATGGATACTGGCTGGATTCCTTACCACTGAGCCACAACAGGAACTCCTTCATTACTTTTTTTTCCCCTGTCAACCTGTTTTATTTACTTTCTGAAACTTTTTAAAATTTTTTAAAATTTTCAAAATGTTTTAATATTTTAAATGATTTTTATTTTTTCCATTATAGCTGGTTTATAGTATTCTGTCAATTTTCTACTGTGCAGCAAGATGACCCAGTCACACATACATGTATACATTCTTTTTCTCACATTATTCTCCATCGTAAGTGACTAGATACAGTTCCCAGTGCTATACAGCAGGATCTCATTGCTTATTCATTCCAAAGGCAATAGTTTTCCTATATTAACCCCAGATTCCCAGTCCATCCCACTCCCTCCCTCCCCCTCCCTTTTGGCAACAACAAGTCTGTTCTCCAAGTCCATGATTTTCTTTTCTGCAGAAAGGTTCATATGTGCCATATGTTAAATTCCAGATATAAGTGATATCATATGGTATTTGTCTTTCTCTTTCTCACTTATTTCACTTAGTGTGAGGGTCTCTAGTTCCATCCATATTGTAGCAAATGGCATTATTTGCAGCAACATGGTGCATGGCTATTGTGAAAAGTGCTGTAATGAACATACGGTTGCATATGTCTATTTCAAGGAAAGTTTTGTCCAGATATATGCCCAAGAGTGGGATTGCTGGGTCATATGGTACTTCTATATATGGTTTTCTGAGGTACCTCCATACCGTTTTCCATAGTGGTTGTACCAATTTACAGTCCCACCAACAGAGTAGGAGGGTTCCCTTTTGTACACACCCTCTCCAGCATTTGTTATTTGTGGACTTATTAATGATGTCTGTTCTGACTGGTGGGAGGTGGTACCTCATAGTAGTTTTGATTTGTATTTCTTTAATAATCAGTGATGTTGAGCATTTTTTTCATGTGCCTGTTGGCCGTCTGTATATCTTCTTTGAAGAAATGTCTATTCAGGTCTTTTGCCCATTTTTCTACTGGGTTGTTGGCTTTTTTGCTGTTGAGTTGCATAAGTTGTTTGTATATTTTAGAGATTAAGCCCTTGTCAGTTGCATCGTTTTGCAAATATTTTCTCCCATTCCACAGGTTTTTTTTTTTTTTTGCAAAAACTTGTCAGTTT
>PVHT020000254.1:1688655-1717197 GCA_004024745.2 Catagonus wagneri | reverse complement strand
TGAAGCAGTTCTTAAGGGCGAATGACTTTTATGATTATATGTGATTTATTCAAAACATAAGACAGCTTAAAGGGTTATTAGAATTTGGTAAACTAAAACTGGTTCATTATGAAAACTTATCAGAGGCCCTAAATCTGGATTTTAGCAAGAAATCCAGCTACTATATGACCCTGCATAATAGTGCAAATTTCCTACATCATGTAGGTAGATAGTTAGAATAAACATGATTTTTATGAAGAAAATTTGGTGTCTGGGACATCATTAGTGTTCTCTTGAGCCGGCCTTGGCTTTTCATTACTGCTTTTCTTAGTGTTATTTTTAGCTTCTCTTTAGCAATTTATTTTCAGTTAATGCTACAATTTGAATTACTGTATATTTATATGAACAATATTTTGGCATTATATTTTTTTTCTATAACCAGACCTTAAGGATTGTATAAATTTGTGGTTCAAATAGACTCATTACATTCCTTTTGCTAAAGATGTGTTTATAAATCCTCTAAGTTTTATTTAGTCTGTACATGCTGAATTCAGCCACACTTTGGCCTTGGTCCCTTTTTCCTTTGAGTTCTTTCTTTTCTTTTTTTCTGAATAATTAAATTCTTTAAATTATGGCTCATTGATTTTGCACGCAAATGCTTATGTAACCAATTTTGTTCATATTTGTTGGGATGTTTCAAAGCAAAGTCAGGATGGAAAGTTTTCATCTTCCTTCTCCACAAAGAAATTCTTTTTTTTCCATTTTATAACAAATGAAGGTAAATACAACCTACCTTAATGCCAAAGGGTATGTTATGTAACGAATTTTCATTGGGGGCACTTTCATTACCTAGAAATACAAATTGTTATTATTTCTTCATTCATTCACACCTTTGATAATTCCTTTATTTAGTATACACACACACACACACACACACACACACACACACACACACACACACACACAGAGAACAGGATATGGGTAAAGAGAAAAAATACTACAGAGATAACAAGGGCGTACTGAAAAGGCACCCTTGGCAAGTATGTATTCATTTCTCCTACCCCTAATAGACTGACCAGAGTAGGATATGGAGGCATTGCTTCACCTCAGAAATAATCCAACACCTCTGAACAACAACCTCCACTTGATTCTCCGCCGCCTTCTTTTTCTCTTCCCCATTTACCAGGATCAGGCAATTGCAGTACACTTGTTTATAAAATTTGTTCCTACTGTTCCACCTTGACCCATGCTACTTTCTGCCTTTATCACTGGTTTCTCACTTTCCATCCCAGCCACACAACTTGGTCCAATTACTGTTCCATTCTCACAGTCAGTGCTGTGCTTCAGTCTGGAGGCAGTGCTTCTAGCTTACTGAACAGTCCCCCACCCCCACCCCTAGCTGGCCTGCAGCTCCTCTCTACCTTCCCAACCTTCTATACCCATTCCTCCCCCATCACACTAAAGTGAACCTCTCAGTTAGTAAGTTTATTCCACTTTCGTTTGTTTTATCAACATCTCCCACTTATCAAGCATTAGCTCTATTTACATGAACCATCATCAGTCTTTACAGCAATCCCCCATGGCAGAATTCTTATCTACATTTTACACTTGAAGGAATTGAGGCCTAAAGAATTTAAGTAAACTGCCAAAGGTCACAGCTAGTAAGTTGTGAAGAGCCAGGTCAGATTTCAAAGCATGTTCTTCTTTTATTGTATCATGATGCCTCCAACATTGCTGTTCTAGAATCCCCTTGCATTTATTTTGGATGTCAAGTGGTTTTGCATATAAATATGAAATCTATGAGATTTTACACAAACCAGCACCATCATATTACAATTATGTTAATATTAAAGTTGGTTTACTCTGAGACTTGTTTTAGTTTTAAATCCTTCAATAAACACCAAACTTACCATTTGGATGGTGCACAATGGTGAGTTTATCTAGAAGAAAAAAAAGCACGTTCTACTGAGTTTTTCTCAATATTTTTCTTAAGTTCATTTCTTCTTATTTGACTACCTCTTGTCTTTGGGGTGACTATGCAGTTTCACAATCTGATTTTAAAAATACTAACCTCCAGGAGTTCCCGTTGTGGCTCAGGGGCTAACGAATCCAACTAGGAACCATGAGGTTGCGGGTTCGATCCCTGACCTTGCTCAGTGGGTTAACGATCCGACGTTGCCGTGAGCTGTGGTGTAGGTCACAGACATGGCTCCAATCTGGCATTGCTGTGGCTGTGGCATAGGCCGGCGGCTACAGCTCTGATTAGACCCCAAGCCTGGGAACCTCCATATGCAGCAGGTGCAGCCCTAAATTAAAAAAAAAAAAAAAAAAAACTAACCTCCAGCCACGAAGTGTGAAGTTATGTCTTTTAGTATTTGTGTATTTTTTTTCCTTCCCATGCTTGTTTCACAGTATGATTTTAGATGTTTGACACTTAATAAAAGATTCACATTCTGGTTTGATATTCTTTTACCCTGAGCTATTCAATTCTTAAAAAAAAATTAACCTTATTCAGAACTAATTACATAAGTACAATTTGAACATTTGTAAGTGTATATAGGTTGATGATTTTTGACAAATCTATACAACCTATACATATCACCATCATTAGCATAGAGAACATTTCATCTCCACAGAAAACCCTCTTGTAGAACCTTACCTCAGTCCTCATCCCACCACTTCCCCTAGGGGCCCCTGAGCTGATTTCTACCTCTACCGAATAGTTTTATCTGAAAGTCCAGATAAATGGGATATTACAGCAGGTATTCTGTGTTGTATCTTTCTTTCAGCATAGCCTCATTTTAACTCCTAATATAGGTAACTCTCATTTTCTCTTTTTCCATGAACACTTCTGCCATGGGCTTATCAACTTTATTAATTATTTTACTGATATTTGGTTTTGTTAATCTTCTCTATTGTTTATCTCTTTCATTTTTCATTGAGTTTTGATCTTATTGTTTTTCCCTCTTAGTCCTTTTGGATTCAGATTTGCTCTTCATTTCAGTTTCCTAAGGTGGAAACTCAGATCATTGATCTTAAATTTTTCATCTTTTCTATTGTCACATTTATAGCCATGTATTTCCCTTTAAGTACTGTTTTGGTTGCATTCCATAATTTTATAATGTATTTTCATTATGATTCAGGTTGAAATATTTTCTAGTGATTTCTTATTTGACCTATGGGTCATTTTGAAATGTATATAATTCTTAAATATTTTGAGTAATGTTTTCTAATATTTTAATTAAATTCAATTTTTTTTGAAGATTTCAATCTTTCTAAATTTACTGAAATTTTCTGATACTCTACTATATATTCTATCTTGGTGAATCTTATGTTACTACCTTAAACAAACATATACTCTGAATTTTTTGGGTGTCCTGTTCTGTGTCAGTTAGGTTAAATGTGTTGATAGCATGGTTTAGTTCTTCTATAATGTTACTTATTTTTCTATTTGTATTTTTTGAGTACCCTGAATTTTTGCTTCTTGATTTTTGATAAATCTCACATTAAAAAAAGTATTTATATATAAAGTACTTAAATATTTAGGATTTTTATTTCTTTCTAGTGAACTACCCTTTTATCATTTTGTAATATCCTCTTTTATCTCTTGTAATACTCTATATTGAAATTCATCTAGGCTCGTATTGAAACAATCATGTCAGCTTTCTTTCTTTTTCTTTTCTTTTTTTTGGGGTGGGGGTTGCTCCTTAGGGCCGCACTCTTGGGATATGGAAGTTCCCAGGCTAGGGGTCGAATGAGAGCTATAGCTGCCAGCCTGTACCACAACCACAGCAACACAGGATCTCAGCTGGGTCTGTGACCTACATCACAACTCAGGGCAATGCCAGATCCTTAACCAACTGAGCAGGACCAGAGTTTGAACCTGTGTCCTTATGGATATTAGTCGGGTTCGTTATCATTGAGCTACAAGGGAAACCTCCAGGTCAGCTTTCTTATACTTACTGTTGGAATGGTAGATCACTTATCTACCATCTTTACTTTTAACCTGTTTCATATTTTAAAAATGCATGTTTTCTAGATAGCACAAAGTTGGGTGTTACTTTTTTATCGTCAGAAAATGCCTACCTTTTAAATGATTATTTAATCTATTTACATTAAACATAATTATTGATATAACTCAGTTTAATACCAATATCTTGTTCTTGGTTTTATTTTAATGGCTATTTATTTAATTATTTATTTAATTTATGTTTTTAAATGATTTTTATTTTTTCCATCATAGCTGGTTTACAGTGTTTGGTCAATTTTCCACTGTACAGTAAAGTGACCCAGTCACACATACATATATACATTCTTTTTCTTACATTATCATACTCCATCATAAGTGGCTAGATACAGTTCCCAGTGCTATACAGCAGAATCTCATCACTTATCCATTCCAAAGGCTATACTTTGCATTTATTAACCCCAAATTTCTAGTCCACCCCACTCGCTCCCCTTCTCCCTTGGAAACTGTAAGTTTGTTCTCCAAGTCCATGAGTTTCTTTTCTCTGGAAAGGTATATTTGTGCTATATATTAGATTCCAGATATAAGTGATATCATATGGTATTTGTCTTTCTCTTTCTGACTTATTTTATTTAGTATGAGGGTCTTTAGTTCCATTCATGTTGCTACAAATGGCATTATTTTGTTCTTTTTAATGGCTGAGTAGTATTCCATTGTATATATATTCCACATCTTCTTAATCCATTCATCTGTTGATGGACATTTAGATTGTTTCCATTCCTTGACTATTGTGAATAGTGTTGCAATGAACATACAGGTACATATGTCTATTTCAAGGAAAGTTTTGTCTGGATATACGCCCAAGAGTGGGATTGCTGGGTCATACGGTGGTTCTATATCTAGTTTTCTAAGGTACCTCCATACTATTTTCCATAGTGGTTGTACCAATTTACATCCCCGCCAACAGGGCAGGAGGGTTCCCTTTTCTCCACACCCTCTCCAGCATTTGTTATTTGTGGACTTATTAATGATGTCCATTCTGACTGGTGTTAGGTGGTACCTCACAGTAGTTTTGATTTGCATTTCTCTTTAATAATCAGTGATGTTGAGCATTTTTTTCATGTGCTTGTTGGCCATCTGTATATCTTCTTTGGAGAAATGTCTACTCAGGTCTTTTGCCCATTTTTCCATTGAATTGTTGGGTTTTTTGCTGTTGGGTTGTATAAATTGTTTGTATATTTTAGAGATTAAGCCTTTGTCAGTTGTATCATTTGAAACTATTTTCTCCAATTCTAAGTTGTGTTTTTGCTTTTTTTATGGTTTCCTTTGCTGTGCAAAAGCTTGTCAGTTTGATTAGTTCCCATTGGTTTATTTTTGCTTTTATTTCTATTGTCTTGGGAGACTTACCCGAGAAAACGTTTGTAAGGTTAATATCAGAGAATGTTTTGCCTATGTTCTCTTCTAGGAGTTTGATGGTGTCTTGTCTTATGTTTAAGTCTTTAAGCAATTTTGAGGGTTTTTTTTTTTTTGTGCGTGGTATGAGGGTGTATTCCAGTTTTACTGATTTACATGCAGCTGTCCAGTTTTCCCAGCACTACTTGCTGAAAAGACTGTCTTTTCCCCATTTTATATTCTTGCCTCCTTTGTTAAAGATTAAATGACCGTAGGTGTCTGGGTTTTTTTTCTGGGTTCTCTATTCTGTTATATTTGTCTGTATGTCTGTTTTGATACAAGTACCACACTGTCTTGATTACTTAGGCCCTGTAATATTGCCTGAAGTCTGGGAGAGTTATGCCTCCTGCTTAGGTTTTGTTCCTCAGGATTGCTTTGGCAATTCTGGGTATTTTGTGGTTCCATATAAATTTTTAGATTGTTTGCTGTGGTTCTGTGAAAAATGTGATGGGTAATTTGACAGGGATTGCATTGAATCTGTAGATTGCTTTGGGTAGTATGGCCATTTTTATGATATTAATTTTTCAACACAGGAACATGGAATATCTTTCCATTTCTTTGCATCCTCTTTAATTTCCTTGATTGATGTTTTATAGTTCTCAGCATATAAGTCTTTCACCTCCTTGGTCAGGTTTATTCCCAGGTATTTAATTTAATTTTGGGGGGTGCTATTTTAAAAGGTATTCTATTTTTGTATTCCTTTTCTAATATTTCATTGTTAGTATACAGAAATGTGACTGATTTCTGAATGTTATTCTTGTATCCTGCTACTTTGCTGAATTTGTTGATCAGTTTGAGTAGATTTTTGGTTGAGTCCTTAGGGTTTTCTATATATAGTATCATGTCATCTGCAAACTGACAATTTTACTTCTTCTATTCCAGTTTGGATAGTTTTTATTTCTTTTGTCTGATTACTGTGGCTAGCACTTCCAACACTATGTTGAATAACAGTGGTGAGAGTGGGCATCCTTGTCTTGTTCCAGATTTTAGTGGGAAGGCTTTCAGCTTTTCTCCACTGAGTATTATATTTGATGTGGGTTTGTTGTAAATGGATTTTATTATGTTAAGGTATGTTCGCTCTATCCCCACTTTGGTAAGAGTTTTGATCATGGAATGGATGTTGGACTTTGTCAAATGCTTTTTCTGCATCTATTGAGATTATCATGTGGTTTTTGACTTCTCTTTTGTTAATGTGGTGTATGATATTGATTGCTTTGTGAATGCCGAACAACCCTTGTGAATCTGGGATGAATCCCACTTGGTCATGGTGTATGACCTTTTTTATATGTTATTGAATTCAGTTGGCTAAAATTTTGTTGTGATTTTTTGCATCTATATTCATCACATATATTGGCCTATATTTTCTTTTTTGGTAGTATCTTTGGTTTGGGTATTAGGGTGATGGTTGCATCATAGAATATCTTTGGTAGTGTTCCTTCCTCTTCAACCTGTTGGAAAAGTTTAAGGAGGATGGGTATAAGTTCCTTTTTGTATGTTTGGTAGAATTCATCTGTGAAGCCATCTTGTCCTGGACTTTTATTTGTAGGGAGTGTTTTTATGACATATTCAATTTCATTTCTAGTGATCGGTGTGTTCAGCTGATCTATTTCTTCTTGGTTCAATTTTGGCAGTCTATAAGTCTCTAGAAAGTTGTCCATTTCTTCTAGGTTGTCAAATTTGTTGGCATATAATTGTTCATAGTTTTCTCTTATGGCTTTTTGCATTTTTGCAGCATCCATTGTGATTTCTCCTTTTTCATTTCTTATTTGTTTATTTGGATTTTTTCTCTCCTTTTCTTGGTGAGTCTAGCCAGAGGTTTGCCAATTTTGTTTAGCTTTTCAAAGAACTAGCCCTTGGTTTTATTAATTTTTTTCTATTGCTTTTTTGAATCTCTATTTTATTGATTTCCCCTCTGATCTTTATGATTTCCTTTCTTCTGCTGATTTTAGGTTTTGTTTGTTCTTCTTCTAATTCATTTAGATGGTGGATTAAGTTGTTGATTTGAGATTTTTCTTCTTTTTTGAGGAACGCCTATGGTGCTGTGGCTGTGAATATCCCTCAAAGCATTGCTTTTGCGGCATCCCATAGATTTTGAGTGGTTGTGTCCTCATTATCATTTGTCTCGAGGTATTTTTTAATTTCCTCCTCAATTTCCTCTTTGACTCATTGGTTTTTGATAGCATGTTGTTTAGTTTCCACGTAGGTAGTTTTTTCTCATTTCTTTTCCTGTGGTTGATTTCCAGTTTCATGCTATTGTGTTCAGAAAAGATACTTGAAATAATTTCTATACTTTTTTGTTGAGGTTAAGTTTTATGCCCCAGTATGTGATCGATCCTCGAGAATGTTCCATATGCAATTGAGAAGAATGTATATTCTGATTTTTTTTGATGTAATGTACTGAAAATGTCAATTAATTCTAACTTTTCTATTGTGTCATTTAGGATCTCTGTTGCCTTACTGATTTTCTGTCTAGAGGATCTGTCTGTTGATGTGAGTGGGCTCGTAAAGTCTCCTACTATGATTGTCTTCCCATTAATTTCTCCTTTTATGTCTGTTAGTAGTTGTCGTATGTATCTGGGTGCTCCTATATTAGGGACATATATATTGATGATGGTAATATCCTCTGCTTTTATGGATCATTTTACCATTAGTGTCCTTCTTTGTCTTTCTTTATGGCCTTCATTTTCAAGTCTATTTTGTCTGATATTAATACTGCAACTCCTGCTTTCCTATCTTGTCCATTGGCATGAAATATCTTTTCCAAACCCCTCAGTTTCAATCTATATGTGTCCTTTGCCCTAAGGTGAATCTCTTGTAGACAGCAGATTGTAGGTTTTTGCTTTTTTATCCAACCTGCCACTTTGTGTTTTTTGATTGGAGCATTCAGTCCAGTGACATTTAAGGTAATTATTGATAAAAATGTATTTATTGTCATTTTAAACCTTGTTTTTCAGTTTATTCTATGTTTCTCCTTTGTTCCTTTCTTCTTTTGGTTGCATGATTTCTATTTATTTTATGCTTGTGTACTTTTCTTTATGGTTTTTGTGAATGTAATGTTTGGTTTTGCTTTCTAGTTGCCCTGTTTTTTAAGTATGTTAACCCCTTCCTATATCTGCTTGCTTTAACCTAATAGTCATATAGGCGCAAACACATTATTAGAAAAGAGTCTACATTTTTTTATTTTTCTTCAGCACATTCTATGATTTTGAAGTCATTTTTTAACATCTTGCTTGTGCTTCTGCTGTTCCTTGTGTTTATCATCACTTTTACTGTAGTTTTTTCTTCCTTTTAGTTCTGTATGCTTATTTAAGTGATTGCTTTCCAATTGTGATTTCCTCCATCCTACTTCTTCTTACTTCCTTTTTTTATTTAGATAAGCCCTTTCAATTTTAGTATTGCTGTACTCTTTTAGCTTTTGTTTGTTGGAGAAATTCTATATTTCCCTTCTATTTTAAATGATATTCTTGCTGGGTGGAGTATTCTAGGCTGCAATTTTTTTTTATTTTAGAACTTGAATATATCTTGCTACTCTCTTCTGGCTTGTAATGTTTCTGTGGAGAAATCAGCCGATAGCATTCCCCTATAATTAACACTTTGTTTTTCTCTTGCTGCCTTTAGAATCCTCTCTTTTACTTTTGCCATTTTTATTATACCATGTCTTGGTGTTGGCCTATTTGGGTTCAACTTGTTTGGGGCCTCTGTGCTTCCTGTATCTTGATATCTGTTTCCTTTAGATTTGGAAAGTTTTCAGACATAATTCCTTCAAAAATATTTTGAATCCCCTTTTCTTTTTCCTCTCCTTCTGGAATTCCTATTATGTATAGATTGGCCCGCTTTACATTATCCAGTAGAACTCTTATACTGCTTTCGTGTATTTTCATTTGGTTTTCTGTATGCTGTCCTGAATGCATGATTTCCATTATTCAATCATACAAGTCACTAATTCATTCCTCTGCATTATTCACTCTACTCTTTAGTGCCTTTAGCTCAGTTTGTGTTTCTGCAAGTGAATTTTGTAATTTTTCTATGTTCCTCCTTATATTTTCTAGTTCTTTTCTAAAGTAATATGCATTATTGTTTTGCTCTTAATTCCTTGATATTCAGCCTTAATTCCTTCAGTTTTTCCAGTACGTCCTTTTTGAACTCAGTGTCTATCAGACTTCAGAGGTCTGTTTCATTGTTTACTGCTTCAGGTGAAGTCTCCTGTTCTTTTAACTGGAAGTGGTTTCTGAGCTCCTTCATCTTGCTTAAGTTTTTTTTTCTTTTTCTGTGAGTTTAGGGAAGCCAAACTATAGTATTGGAGGGCTACTTCTATGTAAGAGAACCCCTTTGTATTTTGTGGGGGGTTACTATTCATTTTTTGGCATGGGATTTGGATATTGGCTGTCTCTTTATTCAGTGTGAGAAGGCTGTTATCCCCAGGGTGCTGAGTGTGTTTACAGGAAGAAGGAGGCAATGACTAGGGCCAGTAGTCAGTGTCTGGAAGCTGGACTTTTAACAGAAGCAAGGACCTGCAGGATGGTGGTGCAGGGCCCTGAGGAGTGGTAATTAGCCTTAGGCAGATTTACCAGGTGCCCAGAGCATTTGGCAGTGGCGGCAGCAGGGTGTGTGAGTTCCCAGGGAAGTGAGAGCCATAACAGGTAGAATTCAGTTACAGTATACTCCTATGGTGCCCTCTGAGGTGACTGGGGCCAGAAGTGGTGCCTGTTCAGGGACCTCTAGTGGTAGCGGGACACTGGAATCGGTGATAACCATGGTGGTTTGCCTCCACCACCTGTAGACCATGTGAGAAGCACCCTGTCCCACTTGGCCCACACAGGAGGTGCTGCCATGCTGCTACTAGTTGCAGGGTCCTGGGATGTGACAGTCATCAAGCATGTGGGTGCTGCCCAGAGTGTTTGCTAGTGCCAGCATCAGGGCAGGTATGTCCCCAGGAGAGTGACAGCAATAACAGGTGGTGTTCAGTCTCAATGCTCTCCTCTATGGTGCCCTGTGAGGTGACTGGGGCTGCAAGTGATGCCTGTTCACAGACCCCTAGTGGTGGCAGGCCACGCCTACCTCTGGAGCCAAGGATAACTACAGCGGTTTACCCCAGCCACCTGTAGCGGTTTACCCCAGTCACCTGCAGACCATGTGATAAGGACCCAGGCATAAGGTTCTGCACCAGCTGCTCCTAGTTGTGGGGTCTTGGGAAGGGATAATGATCAAGCGTCTGGACACTGCCTGGAGCTTTTGGCAATGGCAGCAGCAGGGTGGGTATGTTCCCAGGGGAGTGAGAGCAATGGGTGGTGCTCGGTTGCAGTGCCCTCTTTTTTGCCGACCTCTGAGGTGACTGGGGTTGCATGTATAGCCTGTTCACAGATTCCTAGTGGTGGCAGGCCATGCCTCCCTCTGGTTTCTGAGATGACTGCTTTGGTTTGTTCCTGCTGCCTATAGATCATGCAAGAGGCATCATGTCACACTTAGCCCTCCACTGCCCTTACCTCACACTAGAGGTGCCCAGCCACCCGTAGCCCGCACAAGAAGTGCCCAGTCTCCCGTAGCCCGAGCAAGTGGCTTTTCACCACCTGTAGCCTGTGCCAGAGTTGCCCCACCCTCTGAGAGCCTGTGCTTGTGCAGGGATATTCCTGTGGCGGTCCACCCCTTCTCCTCTCACCCTCCCCAACATTGGTGCCTTGCTTCTCCTGGGGGCCCAGACCTCCTCCCAGTTTCCCTTGGCTATGGTGTTCCACTCCCCAGCCCATAACACACCTCTCCCCCAGCCCGTGGCATACCACTCCTTAGCCCTTCAGGCTATCTCCACATAGCTAACCCTAGTCCTCTCCCCGGAACTGACCTCCAGAGCCTGAGTCTCAGTGTCCAGCCCCTGCCTGAGCATCTCAGGCTGTGATGTCCAGGGTAGTGGTGCAGATGATCTTTGCAGCTGTTACTCTACTTTGCCATCCTCAGTCCAGCTGCTGCGCTTTTCTTGGTGACTTTGAGGTCCCTCTGTCTTGGTTGATCTCCTGGTGGGTTAGGTGGCTTCCCACGGTGTGGGTTCCTTTTCTCTTTCACAGTTCCCTCTCAGGAATGCTAGTCCCATCCTGATTCCTTTTCTCTCTCTCTCTTTTTTTTTCTCATTTGTTTTACTCGGTTATGTCGAGAGTTTCTTGCCCATTTTTGAGATTTAAGTTCTTCTGCCAGCATTCCGTAGATGTTCTCGGTGAATCGTTTTACATGTAGATGTGTTTTTTTTGATGTGTTTGTGGGAGAAGGTGAGCACAACATCTTACTCCTCCACCATCTTGATCCTTCCCCTGTTCTTGGTTTTTTACTAATTCATTTTATGTTCCTCTTTTGCTACTTTCTTGATTTTTATTTTTTTGATGAATCAAGTAGCTTTTTAGTGCTCCATTTTACTTCCTCTATTAGTTTCCCTATCTGTCTGTCTGTCTGTCTGTCTGTCTATCTATCTATCATCTATCTTGGCTTTATAAGTAAAATATGCATAAAAGTAAAATATGCATAATTAAATATGCACTGCTTAGAGATAACAGTGTACCTCCTCATGCTTCATGTTTTACACTTGACACTTCATCTTTCCTACCATACTTTCTTCATCTTTCTACCTGATTCTTCATATTCCATACTTGGAGTTTCATCATACAAAAATTGTGCAACCATATAATCCCATTTATCTGCATCTTCTGTATTTACATAATTGTTTTCACTTTTTATCTGCTTTTGCATAATTGTTTTCACTTTTTATTTGCACCTTTTGCATTTGCATAATTATCTTCACATCTTTTCCTTCTTTACATGTTATAATCTCCAATTTAAGTGTTTTTATTTTGCTTTAAATAGTTGTCTTTGAAATAATTTATGAGAAGAAAGAAATATTTTTTTACTTATCTGCTTTGTAAACATTTTAGTGTTCTTTATTCCTTAGTGTGGATCTGAGTTTCTGTTTGTTAATAACCTCTTCATCTTGTATGACATTTGTTAGCATTTCTTATATTACAATCTTGCTGTTTATGAATTCTCTGATTTCAATTATCCAAAAATGTCTCTATTTCAACAAATTTTTGAAGAATGTTTTCCCTGGATATAAAATTCTAAGAGGTCATTTTTTTCTTTTTTCCCTTTAAAGATATTATTACACTTTAGTCTTAAATGTTTCTGATAAGAAATTAGTGAATATGGCATATGCTTATCTTCTTCCCTTTATATATATCATTTTTCTTCAATGCTTTCAAGAGTGTATCTTTATCTTGGCTGGAAGGAGTTTGGCTACAAGTTGCACATATGCAATTCTCTTAACAGTTATACTAACTGTAGTTTTTTGCAGTTCTTAGAACAGTATGGAGGTAGTTTACATTAAATTTGGCAAGTGTTTGATCATTGATTCTTTTAAAGTGTTTTGCCCCAAACTCACACTCTTCACCTTCGGGACTTTGAATTACTGGCATGCTAGACAGTATTTTATTATCCTACATGCCTCTGAGGTTCCAATCATTTTTAAAGTTTTTCTATCTCTCTGTTCATCAATTCAAATAATTTAGATTGATCTGTCTTCAAGCTGATTAACTCTTACTTTTACTATATCCACTCTGCTAATAAGCTCTTCTGATAAATTTTTCACTTCTTTTATTATAATTTTAATTCCTACACATTTCCATTTAGTTCTTTTATGTAGTTTCAATTTTTCTGCTGATATTTAATATTAACTCTTAAAACCATCATATTTTTTCATTAATTTAAGTATGTTCATAATTTAAAGTCTTTGTCTGCTAAGGTCAACAACAGGACCATCTCAGGTTCAGTTTTTATTGATGGCTTTCTTTTTTCTTTTCTATAAATTATATTTTAAAATTTGTACTTCTTTCATTTAAAAAAAACGTGAATACTGGACATGAAAGGTAATCTGTTGTCTATTCTGGATTCTGTAATATTCCTTTAAGGAGCATAGGTTTTGGTTTTCACAGGCAGTTTGACAGAGCAGGCCACGAGACATAGGTTGACATCTCTAATCATGTGTTTTGGAGCGTCTTAGTTTCTCAGATTCTCAGTTTTCTTATTTACAAATTAGGACTAATACCTATCTCAAAGCGTTATTAATGGAATATTAAGTGTATAGTAGATAGTCTACTACTACTCAATGTACCTTAATGTACACTTTTATAATGTAAAATATTTATATATTTTGTAATTTTATACATTGTTAAAATTTTAGTGTGTTTCCATGTTAGAATAGAGGTCTGCAGAACTCAGCTATTTGTAAATTAGTCTTGTGCTTGTGACCTTAGTTATTTCAGAAAGTATGTTTCTGTTTTAGGAAACATTTCTAAGAGAGCTTAAAGAATTGGCTATGGAAAAGTAGATAACCGAATAATACAAAAACAAAATGAATTTTAAGATGGTGAATTCCAGCATGAAATACTAGCTAAAAGCTATGAAATATGAAAATGGAAGAGATGGAAGATTTCAAGCTTTGTTAGTGGTTAGTTTTTAATTATCTATGCAGGGGTGGGTAGTTAGGGATGGAGTGTTCAGACAGTGAAACATAATTTATTCTCAATTTTAGAATGTGCTGTTTATCTTTGGAGAAGGTTTACCATCTTAATAATGTTTGGTTTGTGTTAACATTAAAATGAGTGTTCCCCCACTGGAGCAACTGTTAATTACTAGTAAGAGGAATCTGCATTGCCAAGAAACATGCTAGCTTCAGGAGAAGGCAACTCGAGAGTTACAATTTAAAATGATCCATATATAAACAATTGTGAGAACTGACTATATTGAGAATATTCTACCTTATTAAGAATTTAATACCCTATATAATTTTTCATACAAAAACAAAAAACAAAAAAAAAAGTCAAGCAGAATTATCGTATTTGCAACTTACACAGAAATCAAAAAAAAAGGAAGTAACTAGCTTTTACTGAAGGTCCATTATGGACCAGATAAGGTGAAAAGCATTTTATATGCTAACTTGCACAACCTCTTCCAGATATATGTATAGTTATTCCTGTTTCACAGACAAGGAACCAGAGTACTAATGTTTAAGACACTTTCCAGTTGAAGCACTGGGAAGTGATGGAGTACAGATTTTCAACTCAGGCTTGTTCCACTCCACCATCTTTGAATTTTCTGCTTCATCACTTTACTTACTGTTAAATTTTACTTACTGAAGACATTTTCTTCTTCTGGCCTTTTCCCAATAATGCAATCTCGTAGTTGGCGTAGTTTTTCCTTAGTGAGAGAACAACCAGGAAACCAAAGTCAAGATTCACAAATTTGTCTTGGATCAAGATGAAAACTTCAACTACTATGACCAGTAGTACCCCACTAATACTTAGTGCTAATTTGGTACTTAAATGTCCTTGATACTTTAACTTAATTAATGCTCACTATTTCATGAAGTGGATAAAAAAGTCATCAACTCGGAGTTCCTATCGTGGCTCAGAGGAGATGAATCTGACTAGTATCCGTGATACAGGTTTGATCCCTGGCCTCACTCAGCAGGTTAAGGATCCAGTGTTGCCGTGAGCTATGGTGTAGGTCGCATACACGGCTTGGATCTGGCATTCCTGTGGCTGTGGTATAGGCCAGCGGCTACAGCTTTGATTCAACTCCTAGCCTTAGGAACCTCCATATGCCATGGGTGAGGCCCTAAAAAGCCAAAAAAAAAAAAAAAAAAAGTCATGAACTCATTTTATAGATATGGAAAGTGAGTACAGTGCGATCAAATAACCTTCCCTAATCATACAGTTAAAAGAGATAGAGTCAGGCTGGGAATCCAGAGCTCAATTCTTTTGGGTGCTGTTTTCCCAATCTAATACCTGAGGCACCTACATTGGCTCCTGGTGTCCAAAAGCAGGAGGGCAACATAATGATGGTTTGCTGCTGCCTGAGCCCATTGCCTGTCTCCATAGGTCACATTCCTTCTTAGAAATTACTTCAAAGAATTAGAGACTTGGGAGCAAATGATACATAACTGAATTTCCCATCTTAACTCATTTGTGATCTTTCTTTGCTTTCCGGGTATTCTACATTGAACATGTATTACCTTTTTAACTGAAAGTTAAAACAAGCTAGTATTTAATAAATCTGCTTTTATTTTTTATTTATTTCTTTTTGTCATTTTTTTTTGCCTTATCTATGGCCGCACCTGCGGCATATGGAGTTTCCCAGGCTAGGGATCTAACAGGAGCAGTAGCTGCCGGCCTTTGCCACAGCCACAGCAACGTGGGATCCGAGCCGCGTCTGCAACCTACACCACAGCTCACGGCAACGCCGGATCCTTAACCCACTGAGCAAGGCCAGGGATCGAACCCGCAACCTTATGGTTCTCTGTCGGATTGGTTAACCACTGAGCCACGACGGGAACTCCAATAAATCTGCTTTTAGAAGAGACCCTAAGAGTGGCATTTTTCCTAAGGGTTGCTCCTGAAACCTACAAATCACTTTTCCTAAACAGAGTTTTCTCCTTTTTCTTTTTTTTTCATTTCCTTAAAAATCCTTTCCTATGAGTGGAGCAAACACTCTTCTTTAGGGACTCGGTGATTGTGAGCAGGAGTAAGGAGAGCTAAAGACAAGGTTTTCTCAGCCATCTCACCTTCAACTCCAGGGATTCTACGAGTCTTCATTATTCTAGAAACTCTTCTACTATTAAGTCTGGTAATTTCCCCTCTTGTTTTCCTAGGATAATACCTCTGTCAGTAATAATACAACTTCACAGCTACATCTGATAGGTACTATCCTCAGGATACAGATGAATATTTTTGTAAACTATAAGTGGAATATTGAAAAGTGTATGGGGATGCATGCTTGTGTTTGTTGGGAAAACATGAAGACCATTCATTTTTTTGTTGTTCTGACTTTTGATCAGGCCCCTATGCTAAGGACTGACTAAAAAAACACAGGGAAAATGCTCCCTGACATTGGTCTTGGCAATGATATTTTGGATATGACAGCAAAAGCACAAGCAACAAAAGCAAAAAATAAACAATTGGGGCCACATCAGACTAAAACATTTCTGTACAGCAAAAGGACAAAATGCAAAGGCACCGTACAGATTGAGAGAAAATATTTGCAAATCACATATATGGTAATGAGTTAATATCTAAAATATATAAAGAACCCATTCAGTTCAGTAGCAAAAAAAGCCCAAATAATCTGATTAAAAAATGGGAGAGGAACTGAATAAACATTTCTAAAAGAAGACATAAAAATGGTCAATAGATATACGAAAATATTCTCAGTAATACTAATCCTCAGGGAAAAGCAACTCAAAACCACAGTGAGATATCACCTCAGAACTTGGAGAACGAGCATCATCAAAAAGACAAGAGGTAAGAGATAATGGGGAAAAGGGAAGCCTTGTGTCGTGTTGGTGGAGATGTATACTGGTGTAGCCATGAGAGAAATCAGTATGCAGTTTTCTCAGAACACTAAAAATAGTACCATCATATGACTCAGCAAACCTACTCTGGGTATTTATTAAAAGGAAACAAAACCAGGATCTCAGAGAAATATCTGCACATCGATGTTCATCACAGCATTATTCACAATATCCAAGAGGTAGAAACTGCCTGTCAATCAACAAATGACTGGATAAATAAGATGTAGTATATATACATAGATGGGATATTATTTAACCATGAGAAAGGAGAAAACTTGTAATTTGTGACAACATGCATGGATCTTGAGGGCATTATGCAAAGTTAAATCAGCTAGGGAAAGAAAGTGTATGATCACACATATATAAAAATTAAAAAAGCAAAATTCATAGAAAAAGAGAAGAATAGGTGGTTATTGGGGGCTAAGGATTAGAAGAAATGGGGAGATGATGATGTTGGTCAGAGGGCACAAACTTCTAGTTATAAGACAAAAAAGTTTCGGGAATCTCATGTACTGTACTGTATTGCTAAGAGAATTAATATATGTTTTTGTCACAAGAAATGGTAATTTTCTGACATGATGGGGGTGTTAGCTAACGCTATGGTGGTAATAATTTTGCAATATATCAAGTGTATCAAATCAACACATTGTACACTTCAAATTTACACAATGTTTTAAGTCAATTATAGCTCAAAAAAGCTGGGAAAGAAATAGAAAAGGACTGACTGATTCCCCCAACAGTCTTCAGTCAGAGTCACAAATTTGGGGCTCTTGTAGAAAGGTCTTAGGGCTTGTCCTTGCATTTACAGGTCAATTATTATTATTATTATTATTATTATTATTATTATTATTATTATTTTGCATTTTGCGTAAGTGCTATCCATATTCATTATCCTGTTATCCTTTATATTCAATAAGCCACATGAGTCTCAAAGAAGCTGGGTAGAGACCACCTTAAATTCTTTCTAAAACAATATTGAATATAAATATAGAAACAACAAAAGGTTTAATAAAGCAACTAGTAAAATCACTTCCAAGAAGATTGTATACTTTAAGTTGTAGGGTCTAAGGAGAATGAAGTATAATTGACTTATTTCAACAAAACATATATAACTTATTTCTAGCATTTCTAGGAATGTGATTTCTAGGTCTGCACTTAAGCACATTTTACCCATTTCGGGAAACAAGGATGCTTGATGGTGATTGCAACGGCACGGATTGAGAAGCAATGCTGTATAACTAGCCATGAACAAGGATCTGTGACAGAACTCTGTATCATCAGCATTCTTAGCATTTGTTTGCCAGTACAACTGCCCTTGCTTAACTTGACCAGGACCAGATTCTACCCTTGCAAATTCGTGACCAGGTCCAGCCACCAAACCTCAGCAAGAGCTATCCTTAGAGATCGGTGATTTCTGACAAAGCATGTGGTCTCAAATGTATCGAGAAAGTCCCCTTGCTGAACGATCTCCTGCCTGTATACCATGTTGCTTGAAACATTATTGTGAATCATTTCTCTGTTTAAAAATGTTTCCTAAAACATTATTTTTAAATATAAGTGATTCCTTGGGAAAGCTGGTATATTAAATGATTAATGATTATTTATACTTTGGCCTAATGTATTAAACTAATGAACTGTGTTGAATCAAACAGTTGTTAAAGAACTGGCTTCTAAGGTACTAGGGCTCTCTGTAATGAGAAGAAAAAAAATCTGATGATATTTTGGGGGACTGGGAAGGCCTACTGGATGAGCAGAATATGGTCCTGATACCCTCACTGGGAAAATCACAAGATGTGCATAGTATATTTTGTTTTCATTCTCCTCTTAGAACCACCTACTCCAATCCCCTCTTGGGATATAAATTACATTTATAGAAGACAAGCTTACCTGGAGTTAATACTCTTGGCATAATTCCTCTGTAAATCCTAACACGTATGTGTGTGTGTGTGTGTGTGTGTGTGTGTGTGTGTGTGTGTGTGTATACGTATGCAAATCCTGGGATATATATTTATATATATGCAAATCCTGATACACACACACACACACACATCCTTTTTCAAAGGTTAAGGGAAGAGAATATAAACCTTATTAAATTTTACTTAGGACTATTGTCTGATATGGTTTCAGTCATTTTCTTGTTCCCTTGAAGTCTGGTCTACAAATACATTTTTCAGAATTCTGAGCACGTTTCTGCAAAGATGCTTTACCTTAATTTCAGGAATGAGATTCATAAAATATTCACTCCTCTATGGACAGTCTTATAAATTGATTAGGTCTTAGCTCTGATATACTTGGTCTCAGCACTGAGTTCATCAATGATTTGTAAACACGAAATTTGGATATTGTAAGACTTTTCCTTGGCAGTTTAAATCTCTTTTGTGTGGCTAGTTAAAAACAAAAGGACAGTTACCTGTATTTCTTGTTAGGACTAAACATTTACAAACAGGCCAGGAGCTTTGCAAGTGAGGGAATGTTCGAGAAGGGATTGGGGTCAGTATTACCTGCTGAATTGTTTCCAGACCAGTCTTTCCCATCTGCCACTGTTTAAATTTCTCCAGGGCTTCATCCATAGAGAGTTTACCATTCTTGACTTTCTCTTGCAGGAGGATGAGTTCCTCCTGCCCAGCAGCAAGGCAGTTCCTTACGGTGGAAAAGGCTTGACTTTCCATCCGGGCTCTGTCTACATTATGAGGGAAGGATTTTTAACAAGAAGTCAATATATGACAACTGGAAAAAAGAAGCACTATAAAAAATAAGCAGTTTGAGTTTCTTGTTCGAGCTAGTCTATAAGCAGTTACAGAATAAATCAGCACAATTTTTTTTGGCTTTTAGGGCTGCAACTGCAGCATATGGAATTTCCCTAAACCACAGCTCAGTGCCATATCCTTAACCCACTAAGTGAGGCCGGGGATTGAACCTGCATCCTCATGCATACTAGTTGGATCCATTTCCACTGAGCCACAAAGGGAACGCCAGCCCTATTTTTTAAATGACTTTCTAAGAATTGTTATGCCTCAGACCCAGTGTTATGGGTGAAAAGAATGTGTCTCATCACTGAAAAACATAAATGGATGAAGAGAGAAAGAACAACACCAAAAAAGTTCTGCACTGCACTAGCAGTGTGCAGTGCCAATTTCATGTTCTTTTGTGAAGATTACTTTTGACTAGGTACACAAAACAGTCAGCATAGGGCCTGCCACGCAGTTAGCTAAGTAAAAGTTAACACTATTATTTGCGATACAAAAATGCCATTGGGAATATCCAGTAAATAAAGGATGTTGCAATCCTCAGCCACTACAACCACTGTGGACAGTGAGCTCTGAGGGAACTTGGGATGAGAAAACACAGGAGACTGGCCCTGATAGCTGAGACTGTATATCAAAAGGGACGACTTTAGTGAGGCCACTCGTACATATTTCCATACATAGAAAAGCGCCAGATTTCTCAACTTGAGAGGTCTAGTTTTCTTTTGTTAAATAAAAATAATCTTTTGCTGTTCTGACTATGACTACTTGGTCTTTGCTGCAAAAACTATATATTCCAGCTCCTCCCACCCCTTTGCCTATTCAGAGCAGTTTCTCAGAGTTATCTGAGATGATATGTCCCAGGCCTGAAGTTCTCAGAAATTCTGCCGAATAAAACATAACCCTCAACTTTTAGGTTGCATATTGTTTCACTTGACATACTACTAATAAGTATTCATGGAATCAACATAATCTCTCCAGCCTTAAGAAAAGAGTTCTCAGTCAACATCCAAATGTCACAAGAGGTTTAGGATCACTTGAAAATTTATTTCTGAAAGATTTGAAATAAATAATCGCTAGCTGCTTTGTAACAAACTACTTACTTTCTGAAAGAGTTTATTTTGGAGCATGCCATGTATTATTTGCTCGGCACAAACAAACATTACATGGTCTGATGTCCCACATGTAGCTGCTGATGCCATATCAGACACTGGCGTGAGATAGAGTGAGAACAAATTGCAGACCATGGTGACGTCCGTGTTCTATTTGTCTACACGGTGTTTAAAGACATATGTGAAGCTGCACCCTTTTAGCTACTCTATGTACTCTCCAAGCTACCCCAGTCTCTTTCACAACTTGTAGTCTCTGAATGACATCACACTTGTACTACCTGCCTGGCTGCAGAACTCATTTGAGTTTGTACCATCTCATTACATATTTCTATTAAGTCCAACATGCTTATTACACTATCCCAGCATGGGTTGGGTAACTCAGCTGTGGCATACGTCATATTCATGCATATCAAATCTAAATGTGCCCAGAGTCTCGAAGGAGAGAAGGGATAGTCCTGCCAAGGTGTAGGCAGGTTGGTAGTGTGTAAGTTGGGTATGTTCTGGAGAAACTGCTCACTACTGGAAGCTCTTTTTCAAGGAAGAGATAGATCAGCCAGACTGTACCTAGACCAGACTGACAAGGATTTGGGAACTGGGGAGGGGATTCAAATTCTACAGTAATAAAGATTTGTTGATAGTGTTAGGATTGCTTAGTCTGGAATTGAGAAGTTCAAGTACTTGATGGAAGTTTTTAAGTATTTGAAGGGAACTTGAGCCTTGAGGCTGTCTTGGAATGACTTCTCATATTTCATTCAGCTTTGAGATTCCAACAGTGAATCTTGGAACAGGGACATATAGAGAGAGAGGGTTCATTTCTGTAAAGCTTCACATGCACGAAGAACTGCTCCATAGCCAATCATTCTGATTCCCACCAGGGCCTTCCTGGTTTGTCTTTTCTCCTCAGAAGTCCTATCCTTCAGAACTAATAAGATGTCAACAGATTCTACACTCCTCTAAATCTTTTCCTTCAGGGATGGCGGAGCATGAAATCCCAGGGGAACTGGAGAAGCAAAAGTCAGTCAGAGGGCTCAGTGGTTCAGCAGCCAAAAGCACAGATAACAATTGATATCTTGCATCTTATACCATTTGCTTTTTATAGGCCTCCACACTCCAATTCAATTCGTGAGATGCAGTTTGCAGCAAAATTCTATGTGCTCTTCCTGCCGGAGTGTGGAGGTTTAGCACCGTCATTTAACAGCTAGCTGTGCCATTTAACTAGCACCTCCCTCCTGTCATCCATTCGCCTTAAGTGTGAAGCCATCTTTATCTCAAATACCCAGGCAGCTGGATTTTCTGCTTTTGTAGACATTACTTCAAGCAAAGCCTTCCCAGAAGATGGTACCACTTCAGTTTTGCTATACATGAATGTTTAGCTGAATTCAAAAAATACTGCATTCTTTTAATAAGTCATTTCAATTATCCCTTTATATTTCAAATTTTAGCTATTAAAATATAAGTAAGATGGATTATTTATTTATTTATTTGTTTGTTTTTGGTGAGAGGGTTCAGTTTTGCACCACTGCCTAGAGAGAACAAAAGAAAATTTAGGAGCAGCTGAAGTTCTAGATAGACTGAGCTCTGAACGTGAGTTGTTTACAGGTATATTAATTTTGTATACATCTGCTTTGTATTATTTTTCACACTAAAAATATTAAAACAAATTGTCTTGATAAATTACTATTAGGCATGACTAGTTGCAAAGAAAAATGATTAGGCATTTTACCACTTTCGTCCTAAGGGCAGACTAATCAAGCCAAAACAGTAATTGCTTTACTGCATTGAGATTACTATTTTATGAGGGATGGAAGGGTTTTTCCTTTCTCCCCTAATTTCATATTTATTATTTATTTTCATAAGAGTTAGAATTTTCATTGAAAAGCATTTGTCAGATAGCTAGTTGCTGATACTGCATACTCTTGTTCTCTTATTGTAAAGGCTTCAAGGCAAACTGCAGTTTCTCCAGTTTTAGTTCTTTTTGGATCAATTTTTCTTTACAAGATTTTTCTGTTTGACCAAATATTGGTCATATAAACATCAAGCAACCCGTGTGGTGAATATATGAATCTCGAGATTAGGTAAGAAAGCAAATTGAGCTTTTCATTAAAATTCTATTACTGAGTAACTGACTAGAAGAACATTTTTCCTGAAAATTTGAAAGGTAACAACTTGATTGGCTAACACTAAGGAATTTAAAATATGAAATATTAATAAATATTAAGTAATCATTAAAAATAATAACCATATGCAAAAAAGAGTGTGCTTATTACATAAGGACAAGTACAAAAGCAAGGTGAAAAATTGTATATCTAGTAAAATTTTAACCATATAAATATTATACATATAATAAATGTTTTCTTAGATCAGCCTCTCAAGACAACAGAAATTAAAGCAAAAATAAACCAACGGGATCTACTAAAACTGACAAGCTTTTGCACAGCAAAGGATACCATTAAAAAAACACAAACCAAAAGACCACCTATGGAATGGAAGAAAATAATTTCAAACGATTCAACCAACAAGGGCTTAATCTCTAAAACACACAAACAATTTATACAACCCAACAACAACAACAAAAAAACCCAACAACACAATTGAAAAACGGGCAAAAGACCCGAACAGACGTTTCTCCAAAGAAGATATTTAGATAGCCAACAAGCACATGAAAAAATGCTCAACATCACTGATTATTAGAGAAATGCAAATCAATATCACCTAACACCAGTCAGAGTGCCATCATCAATAAGTCCACAAGTAACCAATGCTGGAGACGGTGTGGAGAAAAGGGAACACTCCTGCACTGTTGGTGGGAATGTAAATTGGTACAATCACTATGGAAAACAGTATGGAGGTACCTTAGGAAACTATACATAGAACTATCATATGACCAGCAATCATACTCTTGGGCATCTATCCAGACAAAACTTTCCTTGAAAAAGACACATGCACCTGTATGTTCACTGCAGTACTATTCACAATAGCCAAGACATGGAAACAACCTAAATGTCCATCAACAGATGAATGGATTAAGAGGACGTGATACATATACACAATGGAATACTACTCAGCCATTAAAAAGAATAAAATAATACCATTTGCAGCAACACAGATGGAACTAGAGACTCTCATACTAAGTGCAGTAAGTCAGAAAGAGAAAGACAAATTCCACATATCACTTATATCTGGACTCTAATATATAGCACAAATAAACCTTTCCATAGAAAAGAAACTCATGGACTTAGAGAACAGACTTGTGGTTGTCAAGAGGTAGAGGAGAAAGTGGGGTGGACTGGGAATCTGGGGCTAATAGATGCAAATGATAGCCTTTGAAATGGATAAGCAATGAGATCCTGCTGTATAGCACTAGAAACTATATCTAGTCACTTATGATGGAGCATAATGTGAGAAAAAGAACGTATATATGTATGTGTGATTGGGTCACTTTGTTGTCCAGTAGAAAACTGACAGAACACTATAAACCATAATAGTTTATAAAATAAAAATCTTTTAAAATAAAAAAATTAATATTGTATATTGTATATATAATAAAGTATGGAGGGAAATTTTAAAAGATGATCCAAGTTTTTCTTTGTGATGGCATCAGAGGTGATTACCTCTTTCTAATTTCCAGCTTCCTACAAACATAGTATTTTGTTTTCACTCAAAAAAATTTCTCCCACTTGGCCAATCAGTTTCTCCATGGAATACATACCCTCTAAGCCATGCCAGATATGCTATACGAGGCCATATCATACTATACCATCTTATCAAATTATTTTGTGAGCACTGGGATGAACTCGTCAGTCATAGGACTTAAAAATAATCCATAAGCAAGACTGAAATCTAAAGTTCCTTATTTTTGTTCTGTATCTGGGGAATTGGCAGCAAATTAGCTCAAGCTACATGAGCAAATTAGGAGATACCTGGAGTATTGATTATTTATAAATTCTGAGCAAGGTATCCACATCTCCTTACCTTAGGGCTGTTGCTGCTGGGTTCTCTCCTTGACTGAATTTTAGTCAGGCTCCTCTGAGTTCTCTCACCTACCAAGCCTCACCTTTTGTACTTCCATGTCCATCTCTGCATTGCTCAAGTTTCGCAAGAACCCTGCTATTGGTTTAGCCAGAATTTCTCACTCCTAATATCTGATCATCCTCAGTATCTGTTTGGGTTCCTGTATCTTCCACCATCCCCCAGGTGACATCTGATCACCTTGACCTGCCTTGAGCAAGAGTCCTATTGGGTCAATTTAGCCAGAATCCCTTTTACCTTAATGTTTTCTCAGTAATTTTCCATCCACTCCTTGCCCCTCCCACACACTCTGCTCCCAGGTTATAATTTCCCATTCTCCCTTGCTGTATTCAGAATTGAGACCAATCTCTCCCTCCTCCTGAAAAACACCATATAGACAAAGCCCCCTGAAGAAAGTCAGCCTTACTGTTTTGAAAAGTGTCAAATGTATTAACAATGTATTCTTTGCCATTTCACTTTGTAGATTTAGAAGGTGAAGCCCCCCAATTTAGAAGATACAGACGTGTACTAAAAACCAAAATGACTGTCATTCACTATTACACTCTTCAGAAAGGGGGAATATTAATATTTTGATGTTTTTCCTTTTTAGGTATATATTTTTTTTCTTTGCTTTTTTTTTCTGAACTAGGCTTATAATGTTATGTTTCCTGCTCTTTTCTCTTATTCATATAGCCTAAGAATGTTTCCATGCCATTAAATATTCTTTGATAAGCAATGAGACCCTACTGTATAGCATAGGGAACTATATCCAGTCTCTTGGGATAGATCATGAGGGAAGATAAATGAGAAAAAGAATGTACATATGTGTATGTCTGGTCGCTTTGCTGTACAGCAGAAATTGATACAACATTGTAAATAACTATACTTTAATAAAAAATTCTTTGAAACATGAGTTTTAGTGGCTGCATTATATTCTAAAGTTTGTATATTCAATAAAATGTTTAACCATTTTCCTACCATTGGCTATTTTTATTGTTTCCCTTTTTCCATAGTTATAAATTATTGGTGCTTAAAAATCGTTAATATAAATCACTGACCATATTGTTTATTTTCTTAGGAGAGACTCCTAATTTTTCGAGTATGAACATGTTTAAAGCTATTAGCTATTTAAAGCTATTAGCATCCAACTCCTTCCCTGGCATGTGTTGTTAAATATACTCTCACTAGTTGGACGAGGGAATGTCTGTCTTAAAGCACTTTTGATAATATTTTACATCATTCAAGTAAAAGAATGTGCGTAAGAATCGCTTTGGTGAAAATGGTTTAGATTATAAAATTATTAAAGTTTTCTACTTTTTTTTTTACTTGCTAATGAGTTTGCAGTTTTCTGAGATTTTTTTTGGCTCCTTATATTGTCATGGAGTATTTAGCACTGATCCTGAAAGCTGAATAGTTTAGCTAAATTTAATAAATGAAAATTCACAATAACTCATACTTCTTTACAGTCATTTTCTAAAAAGTTAAAATAATTTTAAAATGCTTCAGACTTAAACAATTACAAATTATTAGGTGAGATGTTATTTTGCATGTGTATGTGCATGCATGTGTGTATATTTCCCATTCTCTCCATACTCATTACATAATTTATGGAAATATAATTATCCTGAGTCTTCATGATGAAATTCTCCTCCTTTTCCTTTGATGTGGTTTTTAAAGTTCTCCTACTATTTATCTTTTCTCTTCTTCAATTCTCTTGAATGAGAACAGTTCTATAGCACCATGTTCAACAGGATATTTGGTGATTATTTACGCTTTGCTTCTATTCCTTATGTTCAGATCAAATTGTGTTCTCTGCTCCAGGACTACAGAGGACTTTGATAGGTGCAACTCACAACTCAAGATCCCAGGCTTAGCAGCTTGTCTAGTATAGCTTTGTCACACACAGCTGTGGAATGTGAACTTTTGGCATTAAAAGTACTGATAGGTCTGCAGACAACTAACCCCTTAAGTAAACAGTAGTTCTTCTTGCCTACTCCATCTAAGTTCCCCATAGCAGAATTTCACTGCAGGGTCTCAAGATGCTTTCTACTGGGAGAACTACTTTTTCTGCATGTGTAAGGAAAGAACAAAGTTGAAATGGGGAGAATGTTAAAAAGTTAGCGTTTATATAGTAGTGTGTTAGCTGGGGTCAGCAGGTGGATTATGGATTTATTTGTTTCACGCCCCCTTTTTCAACCTTAGAATTAACTAGAATCAGTCCCATATTCTAGCATTATTTTTTCCGCAGTCTTTGTTTCTGCTATTATTAAGAATTCCACTGGGGGCTATTGACACATCACCATGTTAGACAAGAGCTTAGCTATGACACAAGGTTTTTCAACAGCAATGAAACAAACAAACAAAAAAACTAAAAACAAACAAAAACCATGAACAATATGGCAAATGGAAATGTAAGTTATACTAAAAGAAAGAATTGAAGCCATTATTCTTTTATGGAGTACAAATAACCACATTTTGATAATTTCCCCTCTTTTCTTTTTAATATATCAAGTACTGGCAAAAGTAGCCTGATAAAAATATGTTAGGGACCAGCATTCTCTTTTCCTCATATAAAGGTAATACCATGCGCATTTCCCCAGGTCTCCTACTTATAGAAAATTCTAGTATCTAACATTCCTCAGACTGCTGCAGCACTGGGCTTAGCTCATATAAGATTATGTTTCCCAACTGTATTTTTCCCAAGAGTATGCACACTCCTGGAAAAGACCAACCAATAATGATTTTGCAGTCTGCTTAAAGAATTAGTGGGCGTAGGCTATACCAGAGGTTGCAAACTCATAAGCCTAAAGGAGCCAGAGAGATAACTACTGAGCAGAGAAGATTCAGTGCCTGCTTATTAAACATATCTGAATAGTCTGCATTATCAAAAATAAATATTTTCTCTTTTGTTTTATTGATAGCATGATTCTCTTGATACATCTTCTAATTTCCCACTTCTGATAGAATTATTAGTTCAGAGAAATGTGTCTTAAATATAAAAAAAACAACATGGAGCACATGATAACAAATGATAATATCAAAAGTCATTTATAGAAAATGATACAAAAATTTTACTAGGGAGTGGCTGGAGATTTGAATTTTTACATGAGACACAGATTTACGTGAGGTTAAAAATGGCAAAAAAATTGGAGTAGCAATACTCCTATCAGATAAAATAGACTTTAAGATGAAGAACATTTTAAGAGACAAGGAAGGGCACTACATAATGACCAAAGGATCAATCCAAGAAGAAGATAGAACAATTTTAAATATCTATGCACCCAACATAGGATCACCACAATATATAAGGCAACTGCTAACAACCTTAAAAGGAGAAATCAACAATAACACCATCATAGTGGGGGACTTTAACATCCCACTTACAGCAATGGACAGGTCATCCAGACAGAAAATCAATAAGGAAACACAGGCCCTGAATGAAGCATTAGATCAGATGGACTTAACAGATATTTATAGGACATTCCATCCAAAAGCAACAGAATACACATTCTTCTCAAGTGCGCATGGAACATTCTCTGAGAATGATCACATCCTGGGCTACAAATAAAGCCTCAGTAACTTTAAGAAAATTGAAATCATATCAAGCATCTTCTCTGACCACAATGCTATATGACTGGAAATCAACAAGAAAAAAATGGCAAAAAATACAAACACGTGGAGACTAAACAGCACGCCTCTAAACAACCAATGGATCACTGAAGAAATCAAAGAGGAAATTAAAAAATACCTAGAAGCAAATGACAACAAAGACACGACACTCCAAAACCTCTGGGATGCAGCAAAAGCAGTTCTAAGAGGAAAGTATATAGCAATACAAGCCTACCTCAGGAAACAAGAAAAAGCTCAAATAAACAACCTAACTTTACATCTAAAGCAGCT
>PVHT020000254.1:1674022-1687655 GCA_004024745.2 Catagonus wagneri | reverse complement strand
ACAACCAATGGATCACTGAAGAAATCAAAGAGGAAATTAAAAAATACCTAGAAGCAAATGACAACAAAGACACGACACTCCAAAACCTCTGGGATGCAGCAAAAGCAGTTCTAAGAGGAAAGTATATAGCAATACAAGCCTACCTCAGGAAACAAGAAAAAGCTCAAATAAACAACCTAACTTTACATCTAAAGCAGCTTGAGAGGGAAGAAGCCAGGTCATGGAAACAACCTAAATGCCCATCGACAGAGGAGTGGATAGGGAAGATATGGTACATACACACAATGGATTATTACTCAGCCATTAAAAGGAACGAACTAACAACATTTATAGCAACGTGGATGGGCCTAGACATTATCATGCGAAGTGAAACCAGTCTGACAATTAGACAGCAACACCCAATGCTACCGCTTACATGTGGCAACTAAAAAGACACAATGAACTTCTTTGAAGAACAGACAATGACTCACAGATTTTGGAAAACCTTGGTTTTTCAGATAAGACAATCTGGGGGGTGGGGGGATGCACTGTGGGTTTGGGACACAAAATCTATCAAACTGACTTGTGATGATCTTTGTACACCTATAATTGAAATAAAATTCATTGCTATAAAAAAATAAAAATAAAAATAAAATGGGGGTGATTCTAGTGAAGATAGAAAAAGCTGCTTGGCCTAGTCCAAGAAAAAGTTAAAATAGAAAAAAGTTTTTATAGTTCTGGAAGATGTGAGCAATCTGGGCCCTGGACTATAATAATCTTGACCCTGACTGTGTGAGGCAGGGAAATTTAAGCAGATTATTTCTATGTCCTTGAAGCTCTTATATCCCTCCAGTGCCCTATGACTCGATCATGTTCACCAGTAGTCTTCAATGACTAATTATATTTTATAGAAACTTTATTATTTGACAAGAGCCTAATGAATGCCAGCATTCTAGTCACTGGCAAGGAATCTTCCCATAGGATAGATATAATAGATTTGAATTGGGGCTTATAAATCAGTCCTCTATAAGCTTGGTTAACAGGACTCAGACATCAAAACTCTGATCGACTCAAAATTCATGGACAAAATTCAGTTCTCTGGTTTGCTATGTTGAAGAACAAACCCTTGACTGCTCTGTGCGGTTAAATTTTGGGAAGTGGGTAGAGGTGTGGTAGCAGCATATTTTGGGGATACCACTCTGGCACTGATTTAAAATTTTTCTAATTTTAAAATGAACTCGGAAAGACTGATTTTAAAACTGTATTTTTTTTTTGTCTTTTTGCCTTTTATCTAGAACCGCACTCGCGACATATGGAGGTTCTCAGGCTAGGGTTCTAACAGGAGCTGTAGCCGCCAGCCTTCGCCACAGCCACAGCAACCCGGGATCCGAGCTGCATCTGCAACCTACACTACAGCTCATGGCAACACCGGATCCTTAACCCACTGAGCAAGGCCAGGGATCGAACCCGCAACCTCATGGTTCTTGGTCAGATTTGTTAACCACTGAGCCACGAAGGGAACTCCCTTAAAACTGTATTTTGATGGAAACTTTTATCTGTGATCCAAAGTCCTCAGCATTTTCCTGATATTTTTTCAGGATGTGAAAATTGAAGAAATCTGTTGAGTTTCCATGGAAATGGTGCCAATTAATTTTTTTCTGTTCGTCAGGAAAATTCCTTGACTTAGCAATAATGCAACTTCCTGGCAATCCCTTGGCAGTCTTCAACATAGGGCATCTGAACCGTTTATACTTTCAGTGGGAAAATAGTTGGCTCTCATTATTCCTTTTCCTTCCACCATGTAGTGAAATAACTGAATAATTTCATTAACCTTTAGAGAACCTGTCTAGTCCCTTAAAAAAAATCTTGACTCTGAAAAACACTTCATAAAAGGGCTTTTTTTTCTTACCAAATAAAGAGGTTATCATTGGCGAAATATGTATTGCTTTTCCTATTATACCATGAAATTCCAGGATATTTGACTAGTATTTACATTTAGGAGTAAGGAGTTTTGGATTTTTTTTTGTTTAATTTTTCAGGGCTGCACCTGCATATGAAGGTTCCCAGGCTAGGGGTCGAATTAGAGCTGCAGCTGCCAACCTATACCACAACCACAGCAATATCAGATCCGAGTTGCATTTGTGACCTACACTACAGCTCATGGCAATGCCTGACACTTATCCCACTGAAAAGGCCAGGGATCAAACCCTTGTCCTCCTGGATACTAGAGTCAGGCTCAATACTGCTGAACCACAATAGGAACTCTCAAATAAGCAGTTTTGACTGCCTAGTACGTTTCATGGTCTGGATGGTCATAAATATCTGGAAAGGTTTAGAGAAAAATGATGGGACAGAGTAAGTCCACTAAGGGACTTAATTTTTTAATTTCCGAATCTTCCCAATTATTCTTAATTATTTTTTCTCATGCTAGATTCTGATTTCCCTAAGGATTGCCATCATCAAGAAGGGTTTCTTTTTTAAACATTTCATAAAATTTAATGTTCCTCTAGTCCCTGCAAAAAAAAAAGAATATTCTTTTCTATTCTGCTAAATTATTGATATCCATGGTTAAAGGAATCTAGTGCAACTGGGCTAAGGTGACTAATGAAAAATATCATCAGTAACGGGATAGAAATACCTCGAGAGAGAAAAATTCACACAAAAATTTGATTAAATTTTTTAGTATCCTAACCGCCAAGAGTTAAAAAAAATTTAGTGCTCATTGATCTTGATGAAGCAAAGTAATAAGATACGCGCAGAGGTTAATCCAATAAAATATTTTATAACAGGTTCTTGTTTCCTTTTATCATTCTCTCCTCCCCTTTTTTTTCTGAGTACAGAAGGGACTACTGTTTCCGTGCATATGGTAGAAGAATAATCAGTCTCTTTTCGGCTTCAAAAATATTGGCTGCCTTTCCTTATAGTGCCGTCTGTGGGACACCCAGAGGATGATGATGCATAAGATCAGGCATTCCGAAGCATCCCTTCATTACACTTGCTACCTGTCACCTTCCTTCATGTCCTGCGGCCTTCTTCACATCTTTCCCTTAATTCTAACCTAAGTTAATTACAAAATGATACTTGAGTAATTTGTTAAAAATGCTTCTGGTACATTTTCTTCCAAAGAGCTTAAAGCATCCCCTTTCTTTACTCTTTTTAACGCTCTGTGAGATATGTGAAGGGTCCAGATAGGAATAATAGTCGCTACTTTAATTCTTCAATAACTGTTTGATTATAATTGTACAATGATCTCACATGGAGTTCTGCATTTATGTCTTGAGAACGCGAAAGGCACATGGGGGGATAACAGACTTAAAAAGATAAATCTTTCCCTCAAAATAAGAAATCACTAGAAATGAAAAGTTGTCCAATAAAAAGGGTTTTTTGCCTGCAAATTTGTAAGAAATATATCCAAGTGATTCATGGGAGACTAGAAGTCAGGTTCAGCATGTGTTGTATTGAAACACCATGTGCTTAATTGGAAGAATGATCCAAGTACAATCTTGATGCTGTTAGAAATGCTTTTTGAAGTGATGGACAAAGGTCACTCATTTAAGGACACACTTTTGTTTGGAGGGTGATCTATGACATCCCAGAAGCAAGCTCAGTGGGTGTTAGAAGTTGGTGCAATTAAGTACCTCACCATTTTCATAACGTCACAAAAAGAGACTGACTATGGGGGCTAGTGGCTGCTGTGAAATAACTTCCCAGTTTTATTTTACCACCTCTCTCAATAATTTACAGGTAACCATTTCAAGGTAGTATTGTTTTGGAGTGAAGTTATTTCAAAAGTGGGTTGAGCTAAATAGCACCAGTACAAGCTCACCGATTATCAGAGGCAGGCAGTGTTACCTCCACCTCTGCCACCTTTTAAGTTTTTCATTTTTCAGCTTTAACCACAGCCTTAGTATCAGAAAAAATCATAATAAATAACCTGCTAGTGGCTCTCCTGTCAGTAGGAACCAAGTGAGTCGGGGAAGACTGGCAGCAACTACCTCCTTATAGAGCAAGAGGAAAAAATTCCTCCTGTGTGAGACGACTCTATAGCAATGTGTTCAGCTCTCCTCTGCATGGCAAACAAGTGCTTAAAATGTGTTGAATCAAATGCCAAAGGCAAGAGAATAGTGACAAGATGGTACAATGTTTGATTGCAGTTCAATGTATCATGCAGAAAACCCATATTGGGCCCCTTTGTTGGGGAATCAATCATCTGTTTGCCTTCCTATCAAGTTCAGTTCCAGAAGCTCCTCTCCAAAAGTCTCTGGGGCATGTTAGAGAATTTGTCGTACTTAACCTTCCTAGAGCACTGCTGACAAACAACATCATCAACCTCATCACAAATATCCTTACGAGTCTATTTCTTGCCTTTGTGAACTGAAATAATTTTCTTACATTACTCTTATTATGGGAAAACTATATTTGGGTAAGACACTGATTTAAGAGTGAAATCAATCAAGTACACAATTATCTACTTCTATACCAGGAGACCTTATTCAGTATTCATAAGACTTCTCTAACTCTTAGAGATTATATCAATAAGCTGAAGTTCATGTCAGTACCTTGTTTCTTAGGACCATGGAACTTGTCTCCATCAGATTGTCTTCTGGCTGTCTTTTGTTGAAACACTGTAAAACATACAGCACATATTATTTATTGAACATAAACATAAAAAGAACATACTGTGGAAGACTCTAAGAAACAACAATGCAATACTTCATTTTCCTTAGTAACAACTGCTGAACTGTATTATTTTTCGAGTAGGAGGATTATTAAATTTACCATTTTCTCATTTGTGCAGCTTATCAGTCATTTCAAAAAGCATTTTCTTTGCACAGAGTAATATAATGCTGATGGAATGCCTCATTAAACTGTTTAAATCAAGATATGATTCCATTTTGATATCAGGTAAAGATAAAAGCTGCATTTTGTTAAAAGTGATAAATGCTAAAATCACATGAAAAAATCCATTTGCACAGAAATTATTCATGCTGACTTTTGGTGATAAGCAAGGATAATGACTGTTTCTTCTTAAACAGATGAAAAGACTGCTGTATTTCACAGTTGTAATAATTTTAAAAGACACTTTATTCCTGCATCATCTAGCTAGACCTCAGACCTATTAAAGCAGCTTATTCGAATTACTTCATTATCTGAAAAGTGCTTTGTTCTCATTTATTATTTCTCACATGGAATTCTGTGAGACAAGTCAGCATTACTCACCCCATTTTGCAGATGAAAGATAAAATCGATTGTTTAATATTTCCTGAGCACCCACAAAGTTCTGTATACCTCCCAGCATTTGTTAATGAAAAAGTCTACTGCCTTGACAGCTTGACTTCAGAAACTGAACATCCTAGAGTTCCATTCATTTTTATGGGTAGTCTAAATTGTTGGGTTTGGGAACCGGAAGAGGTCTTGGAGATTTAGTTCAACCTCATACGTTTACAGATGAGGTAAAAATAACTAATATGTAAAAAGGCTACGTAATTTTGCAATGATCCCAGAACTGTTGTCAGTGGGGATGCGAGTTGGATCCTCAAGCCTTGAACTTCAATCTATTACTTGGTTCTTCACAGCACTGCTGCCTCTTCTTTTTCCTAACTGAGGATATATGGTACAGCCCAGGGATATAGTCAGTATTTTATAATGACTATAAATGGAGTATAATCTTTAAAAACTGTGAACCACTACATTGTACACCTGTAACTTTTAGAATACTGTACATCAACTATACTTCAATTTAAAAAAAAGGATGACAAATCACATGAGGAAACAAACCACAACGAGACAAAGTTAGCATGCCAAGAACTAGATGCAATAAAACAATCTGAAAGAAATTGTAAAATAAGTATGTTCTGTCAAAAGAAAAAAAAATTAAGATAAAAAAGGAACTATGAGGAGGGGATTAAATACAACCTTAGGGCATTTTCAACATGCTCATGTCTCTGGTTCCACAGAAGCTCCCCGGGATTTCCTGGGATAATCTGGCTTAGGCAACATAGGAGTGTGTGTTCCAACTGGATGGTACTTGACTATGATTGGAAGATGAATCCCAGCAGTTATTTTGGATCTCTGTCTTTGGTTTTAAAGTTCTTTAAATGAATCTAATATCACGATCATATATATGGCACAAATGAACCTTTCTACAGTAAAGAAACAAGCTCATAGACATGAAGAACAGACTTGTGGTTGCCAAGGGGGAGGGGGAGGGAGTGGGATGGACTGGGAGTTTGGGGTTAGTAGATGCAAACTATTGCATTTGGAATGGATAAGCAATGAGGTCCTGCTATATAGCACAGAACGCTGTATCTAGACACTTGTGATGGTACATGATGGAGGATAATGTGAAAAAAAATGCATATATATATATATGTATATATATATATATGAATGGGTCACTTTGCTCTACAGCAAAATTTGACAGAACATTGTAAATCAACTATAATAAAGAGAAGATCATATCTGTGATTAATCTAAACTTTTTTTTGCAAATTTAAGAAAGTACCCTAAACCATATCAAATCAATAATTATTTTTAAGTATATATAAATTTGATACTGTCAAGAGAAAGGGTGCTCTGCTCTACTTGTCATCCTCCAAACAGGAGAAGCAAATATATTTTCAAAGTATGATGTGTTTAAGAGACATTTTACACATGAAATAACATTTCTGGTTGAAAATCAATTTTCTGCTCCAAGTTAGCACTTGGAAAACATGCTAAATATAACTTAACTGGCAAGTCCTAGGTTGGTGGCTTACATTTTTTTTTCTAAAATAAAATATAGTGATAGATATATGGAGTGTGCATATATTTTAGGTTAATAACAGCATTTTTATAAGCGGTGCTCTGTTTTTTTTTTTCCACTGGCCAGTTGTAAAAGTCTTGAAAAAATAAAACACTTTTGAAATTTTAATAACATGCAGACACTCTGTGCTTTTTCGCCAATATTGTTAAGATAATTACTGAGTCTGTCTCAGACAAAAAAGCTGTAATCTGGCAACATTAATATGGAAATAATCTGAATCCAAAGATAAATTCAGAAAATAAATTCTTCCAATGAAAAGTACATTAATTAAGTTTTAAGAACTTTGATGAATCTTGGAGCTAAGGAGTACTGGGAAATACAATTATTTTTTCCCAGCTTTTTGCAATTCATTTAATTAAAAAATCACTTTACATCATATATTTTATTGAAACACATTTTGTTGACAAAACATGTCCAGATTTTGTGAAATACAGTAAATGTGAAACAGGTAAACACTCTCAGTTTCTAGATGAAGAAGTTACAGTAGCAGTATATTTATTTATTGTTGACATTTCACCAGCATTGAACAGCCTGTGATGGGGTGGAGGACTGGTGTGGGAGAATAGGATGCTCTGAGTAGGATGAAGATGAAAGTGCTGATAACAGAATTCTTTAAGAGCAGGATTTGCACCAAATCATGTCCCATAGCACATAGATGCTCTCTACCTTATAACCTCCCCTGAAATTCTCTCCTAACTCACCTCCAGCTACAACCACCACAACTGTTCCCCTCCTTCCACCTACGGACAACCTTCATCTCCTTATAAGAACTGAATTAGCAATTAACATATTGCCAAAGACACTCTTCTTACTGCTATGCAAGTTAGGAGGTGTTTTTGAATATGAGGCAATCTTGGAAAGGGGTCTATATTACTTGTTTCCTGAAGATCTAGCTCATCGAAATGACCACTGATGAGACATGCATACTGGGGACACCTACTCGTTAGTCTCAGGAAAAGAATATGTAGATATAATATTCCAGATATTGCTCATCTTTGTTTTTATAGTAAATATTAGTTGAAACATTTAAAATTGCTTCTACCAACAAAATCTTTGTTCTAAAAGGCTTTATATATTTGACATTTACCATTTCACCCACACAACCTTTACAAGAGTTAACTATAAAATCCATGACATAGGGAGGACCAAGCATTGTGCATGGATCACTCAGATTTATATATGAAAGTGTGTATTTTTGTACAACAGGATTTGTGGTAAGATGAGAGTCTGTTTTAAACATACAGTAACTGAAAAAATCTATATGCTGGAATGCTAATCAACTTGGCACAGTAAAAGGGGTGTAGTTTTGTCTTAATATTAACAACATATATGACATGGGAAAATGGCTTTCTTGTGGGCCTTTATTTCTTCGCTGATAAAGTTAAGGCTTAGGTGAGATGAACTCTAGTGTCTTACTCAGTTCTTGCATTCTAAGATGCTACCGATTCTTTTTTCCCAAGACATTTCAGGCCAAATGGTGCCTGGATAAATTCTTAAATGAATATGAATTTAAATAGAATGCTAAGTTTTGAAGAATTGATTATTTTTTACTGGGGGCTTAGACTAACAGAAACACTAGAAAGTTTAATCACAGACCAATTTTTTTTTTTAATAATATACAGAAATAGTCCTGTTCCTGTTCCTATGCACTTGAATTCTTGGAGAATATTATTTTTGGCCATATTTCATTGTGTCAACATTCAAATGATGCTATCAAGGCAATTATGACACATGTCAATTTTAATGATTCTTTGCCCTAGTGAAATATTATTTTTCTCTTCCCTACCTAAAATTGGAGTTTGAGGAGAAAGAATAATGAATACATTATTAGTAGCTATGACTACCTTTAGACATTAAAAAAAAATGTCCATAAGGAAAGAAAAACAATTTTTTGAGGTTGAAAATAATCTCAAACAATGCAAATGTCCCCCAAACCACCATTTATTTTAAATATTGGTGGAATGACTTTTGTAAAATTTTCTCTAGACTAGAAATGACATTGAATGGGAAAAATTAGCATAGTATTAAATATTCAAAATGTTAAGCAAAGCAGAACTATCAGAGAACAGAGAAGGAAGAGAAGGTGAAATATAACAAATTCACTTGCACTATTTGTCTTCCCAGGTTGCTTCTGCAAGAACATTCTTCATGTCAAGCTCATTAGTGGCCTATTTCAAGTGAACGGATTCTTCCAGAGCTGCCCTTCTTTGAAAAATCTGATAAAGCTTATTTGGAATTATTTTATAAGTGGCTAAGGTAATGGAAAGTCTGTGCAGTAGCCAAATGCATTCATAAAGATGTGAATTATAAACCACAACCCCCGATGTTCCATGCCCACTAGAAGTATATAATGAAATGTTGTTTAGAGCTATATACCCATGACTGATCATTCTTGAAACTAAGGATTTGATATAAAGTAAGATACACAGATTTGTATCGAACTCTAGGTTCTCAGGGAATGAGGCTGTGTGGGTATCAGCAGTATGTTTATTACTCACTCAGCAAACTTTCATTAGATTGCTAATGATGTAGCTAAGTGCTATGCAGGACACTACAGATGCAAAGGTAAGGAAGACCTGGTCAGTTTCCATACTGTCTTCTATTTTGGTGTGTTATTTTAAGCAAAGTTCAAATGTGTCATTAGTGCCTGCTGATGAGAGAGGACCGAGATGAAAAAATTAATCAGGAAGAGCGAGGGTCATAATGCAATCTCTGTAACTTTACTCTCCCTACCTTGTCTCCCCCCCACCCCATTTTTCACCCTATGAATGCTAATTACAGAGAGGCAGGGAATGGAATGTTCTAACCCTATAAAGTAGTCATACTGCTAACCAAATTGAAACTCAGAAAAGATATATCCTCTTTGCAAATGGACCAAGATAGACTGAGCACTCTAATCAGCTTAAAAGCACTATTTCCTTCTGTTAGCAACAGTTAGGTTACTAATTCCAACAAATTTATCAAACATAGGTTATCACATTTGAATAGGCAGGCTAGGGGTGGCATGGCTACAAACAAAAATAGTTACATCAGTGACATGATATGAAGGAATTCACCTGAATGTAGTTTACTGCCTGGCAGACATATAATAAGGAGTTGCAGCTTTTTGGTTTTTTTGTTTGTTTGTTTTTGGTCGGGTGTGGGGTGGGGAAGATGTGTAAATGGTTAGCCAGCACAGGAGGTCATGGATGTGGTTACACCTTACTCTGGAGATTGGTGGAGTTGGAGATTGGTGGAGTTGGGAAGTTGGAAAGCATCTATCTGCATGAAGGAAAATAACATATAAATTCTAATTCAAGGGAAATATCAATGAATGCTTTGGTTTCCTAAGGAGAAAACAGTAATTTTCTTTCCAGTCGGTAATGGAAACTTTGTTTGATAGAAGTGTTCACATAAAAATCCTCTCCTAAACCAGGAAATCTCACTATAAATTACTTTTTCTACTCCTAACTGTTTTTATTTGCACATTAATCTTTTTGATGCAAATAAGCATATTTCTATTTCAGAAATGTTTCTTATCCAGGAAGTTGGGACAGTCAGAAAAAGAACAGTTGGTTTATGGAATTCTGTATAATTAGAGCTTGAGGCCACTGTAATAAGTTTATTAGCAAAGTCTTCACTCCACCACTGGGTAGGCAGGTCTTTCTTCTTCTTGTTACCAGCCAGGTAATATTTATTGAACACTTACTGCTTTCAGACCACTGCACTGGGGGCACATCTCCTCCCATTACTATTTCATGTGGGCTCACTGCTTGACTTCACGTAACACTTGTATTCAATAAAAAATGATACTGATAGAGATCTTAACCCAGTCACATCCCTATAATTTATTTTTATTTCAAAGAGAAGTGGTTTGATTTGCTAGAAATTCATTGCAATACTCTAGAAACTATGATGAGTTCACCTTTCGGCTCATGCTTAGTAATTACCAAAAGCAATTTCTGTGGCCTTTTTTTTTTCTTTTTTCTATCCAAATGTTGCTATCCTAAGAAGCAGCCAGTAGGATTTTGCCACGCTCACTTTGAACAAACGTCAAATACGAGTTCTGCTAATAAGATTCAAGCCACAGAAATACAGATTGAAAATTTCAAAAGGACAGGGCTCTTTTTTATATGAGATTTTCTTGTTTATTGAGATGGACCTGTATTGCTATCAACTGCCCTCTTACAACTGCTTTTGTTACATCCCATAGATTTTGGAAATTTGTGTTTTTATTTTCATTTGTCTTAAAGAGACAAACAACTTTCATTTGTTTTTATTTTCTGACTTTCTCTTTAATTTCTTCATCGACCCAATGTTTTTTTTATATTAACAATGAATTTTATTTCAGTTATAGGTGTACAAAGATCATAAGTCAATTCGATAGATTTTGTGTCCCAAACCCACAATGCATCCCCCCACCCCCCAGATTGTCTTATCTGAAAAACCAAGGTTTTCCAAAATCTGTGAGTCATTGTCTGTTCTTCAAAGAAGTTCATTGTGTCTCTTTAGTTTCCACATTTAAGCGGTAGCACTGGGTGTTGCTATCTAAGTGTCTGACTGGTTCCACTTCGTATGATAATTTCTAGGTTCATCCATGTTGCTATAAATGTTGTTATTCCGTTCCTTTTAATGGCTGAGTAATATTCCATTGTGTGTATGTACCATATCTTCCCTATCCACTCCTCTGTCGATGCGCATTTAGGTTGTTCCCATGACATGGCTTCTTCCCTCTCTAGCTGCTTTAGATGTAAAGTTAGGTTGTTTATTTGAGCTTTTTCTTGTTTCCTGAGGTTGGCTTGTATTGCAATATACTTTCCTCTTAGCACTGTTTTTGCTGCATCCCAGAGGTTTTGGAGTGTCGTGTCTTTGTTGTCATTTGCTTCTAGGTATTTTTTAATTTCCTCTTTGATTTCTTCAGTGATCCATTGGTTGTTTTCTGGTTTTTGTATCCATTCGGCTAGTCTATGTCTTTTGGTTGGGGCATTCAGTCCATTAACATTTAAGGTAATTACTGATATATATGTTTTATTGCCATTGTAGTAACTGTTTGGGTTTTTTTTTTTTTACCCTGAAGTTTTGAAAGAGGAGTCTATATACAAATGAGATTGTTTTAAGTTGCTGGTTTCTTACTTGCACGTGCGTCTCCAGTGACCTGCATTTGTGCTCTCTTCTCACGATTTCTGATTTTGGTAGCATAGTTGTGCATGGATGATTTAGTATCTTTACTGTATATATGCCTTTACTGGTGAGCCTTGTCATTTGTGGTGTTTTTGTTTCTGGTTGTGGCCTTTTCTTTTCTGACCAGAGAAGTTCCTTTAAGATTTGTTGTAAAGCTGGTTTAGTGTTACAGAAATCTCAGCTTTTGCTTATCTGTAAAGGTTTTGATCTCTCCTTCAAATCTGAATGTGAGCCTTGCAGGGTAAAGCAATCTTGGTTGGAAGTTTTTTCCTTTCATCAAGTAAAGTATATCATGCCACTCCCTTCTGGCCTGCAGAGTTTCAGCTGAAAAATCTGCTGATAACCTTATTGGGGTTCCCTTGTATGTCATTTGTTTCTTTTCCCTAGCTGCTTTCAATATTTTTTCTTTGTCTTTAATTTTGGTCATTTTGATTAATATGTGTCTCGGGGTGTTCCTCCTTGGGTTTATTTTATATGGTACTTGTTGCGCTTCCTGGATTTGAGTGAGTGGTTCCTTTCCCATATTAGGGAAGTTTTCAGCTAGTATCTCCTCGAATATTTTTTCTGTCCCCTTCTCTCTCTCTTTTCCCTCTGGCACCCCTATAATATGGATATTGGTGCATTTAACAGTATCCCAGAGTTCTCTGAGACTCTGCTCATTTCCTTTCAATCTTTTATCTCTTTTCTCTTCTGCATTAGTGATTTCCACTAATCTGTCCTCCACCTTGCTGATTCGTTCTTCTGCCTCCTGTATTCTACTGTTGGCTGCTTCTAATGAATTTTTTATTTCAGTTATTGTATTTTGCATCTCTTCTTGTTTAATTTTTACTGCTTGTATTTCTCTGCTCAGTGTTTCCTGTAAATTATCAATCTTTGCCTCCAGTTTGTTTCCAATGCCTTGCATCATCTTCAGCATGAACAGTCTAAGGTCTCTTTCTGGGAGGCTGATAATCTCATCACTGAGCTGTTTTCCTGGGCTTTTCTCTTTCTCCCTTATCTGGGTTAGAGTTTTCTGTCTTTTCATTTTTATAGGTTTTTGTTGTGGTGACCTTTTTGCCAACAATAGAGTTGTAGCCTCTCTTAGTTCTGGCATTTGCCTCCCCTGTGACTAAAGCTGGTATGGAGGGGGATGGCTGTAGGCTTCCCGATCTGAGGGACTGATGCCTGCCCACTGGTAGGTGAGGTTGATTCCTCTCCTCTGATGGGTGGGGCTTTGTCTCTGGATGAGATTAGAGGCTGGCTGTGTGCCTGAGGGGTCTTTAGGCAGCCTGTTTCCTGATGGGTGGGGCTGAGATCCCACCTGGATTATTGTTTGGCCTGAGGCTTCTCAGCGCTGATAGGAGGGACCAGACTTTCCCAGAAATGGCCCCCTCCAGAGAAATGCAGGCTGACGAATGTTCCCGAGAGCTTCGCCTCCAATGCCCTTCCCCCACCACAAGCCACAGTCACCCCTATTTTCCCAGGAGATCCTCCAAGAATTGCAGTCAGGTTCCACCCAGATTCCTATGGAGACTGCTTTGCCCTGGGACCCAGTGCACATGAAAGTCTGTGTGTGCCTTTCAAGAGTGGGGTCTCTGTTTCCCCCAGTCCTGTGGAGCTCCTGCACACAAGCCCCACTGGCCTTCAATGCCAGATGCTCCGGGGGCTCTTTCTTCCTGTGCCCGATTCCCAGGTGTGGGGTTTTGATGT
>PVHT020000254.1:1622516-1673922 GCA_004024745.2 Catagonus wagneri | reverse complement strand
TGTTTTTCGGGTGAGAAGTTGAGCTCCAGTCCTTCTATTCCGCCATCTGAATCCAATCTCCATTGACCCAATGTTTTTTTAGTAGCATGTTGCTTAGTCTCCACATGTCTGTGTTTTTCCCCAAATTGATTTTTAGTTTCATACTGTAATGGTTGGGAAAAATGCTTGATATAATTTCTATCTTCTTAAACTTGTTGAGATGTTTTTTGTAGTCTAGCATAGATGCCATTAGTACTATCTTAGTCATGACAATCAAAAATGTCTCTAATATTGCCAAATGTCTCTAAAGTTTCCTGAGAGGCAAATCACCACCAGTTAAGAACTACTATTTTAGGCCACTGAATTTCTTACTGAAAAACAAATTTCACAGAGACTCAAGGAGCACCAAACGTTGAGGGGGAAGAAGACCAGAATTCCCAGCATGAGCACAGGTCAGAACAACTGCTCCTTTACAGAACTGTACCAGTACCCTATTGGGGAAAGGAGGGAAGCATAGAATCACAGGGCAAGACAGGGACATGGGCTTACAAACAAAATGATAAATATGTCCCTCTATTAAGAGCCCACCTGTATATGTGTATGTATATACACATACAAATACCTACTAAGTTTTATAGGTAATGGTTGTGACAAGGTCACCAGACCAGAGAATAGAACCGAAGGTAGTTGATTTAAGGTCTTCTTTAATCATTTGACCATATTTCTTCACTAATGTAGATAGAGACCATTCCACCCTGTCACATTTATACAGGTATGGATTAATGTTCCTAAGAGATTCTATGATGTTTTTTTTTTTTCTGTTTGCATTTCAGTTGTGTTGTATGTTATCAATTTCAAGTACAAGTGAATTGCAAGTGAAAAATTTCTGAGAGGAACTGAGTTGTACTTGACATTTTGGGGACCCAGTAGCTGAGTAGCTTTCATAAAGGTCATATACAACTTTGTTGCACTGTAAAATGCCAAGGGCAACTCGGCGGCAATTGAAAATTGAAAGGGAAATTATATTCTACCCCAAATCAGCAACATGGACTCTAAAGAAGCATCTTAGTTTTATTAATTGTGAGGGGAAAATGGGCAGTTGTCCACTGATGCTGAAAAATTTTCTCCAATAAGCAGTCATCTCTTGCATGATATATGGGTGTAGTTTTACTACCAATCTATATATAACATAAAAAGTGATCATTTTCTCTCCTTGATTTGTCTTACATCAAGAATTCTTTCACTAAGGATGACTGTAAATCCATGTTAATGCCTCTCTATTCTTGAAGCTTAATGAACCTGATCCTTTCCTATATTATAGGGAGAAAAAGATGGAAAGAATACGATATTTAAAAGCAGACAAACATCAAAAACTTTTAAGAAAAATGAGTTATTCTTTTTGAGGCTGTTAACACAGAATTAGGTTTTGTATAACAAGAATGTAATTAAAAAAGAGAAAAATATCTCGATAAAATGAACCATGGATTCAATTTTATATTAATAAGTTACATTTCTGGGTACAGGGGATGGTGGTAATGGTGGAAACAGAGCTTTCCTTTGTTATCTTATGCTGTGTGAAAGCAGTTAGAAGGCTTAGGTATTATTATAAGTGAATATCCTAGAAATTCATCACATTATTATAGCCTCCTCTCTTCAAATTAGTAGAGCTCTGGACATATGGTTTAAAACAGGAGAAATTTAAGAATTAGGAGACAGATATATTCTTTTGCCCATCCTCTGTATTGTTAGTGAAGTCTCCTATTCAACACATATTGATATGCTTCTTGTCACTTTTATCACTTATTCATCCTTATAGTCATTCAATTAATATTCTTCAAATACTCATGGTTTCTGCTATGAATTCAGCGCTCAGCTTGGCACCAAAGATACAAAAACAGATTGCATTTTGATGGGCGAAAACAAGTAAGACTGGTCTCTTCCTTATGGGTCTTATGGGTTAGAAGGAAGAAATAAATATTAACAAATGATCCAGAAATAAATATATCAATAAAGAAAATTTGTGCTGCCATGGGTACAAATATGGTAGCCAGACTGATCTGGGTCCAAATCCCATACATTTACCCTCCTAGTTTTATCATCATGGGTAAGATATAGAAACTCATTGAGCATAAGTTTCCTTATCTCTAAACTGAGCCTATTAATGTCAACTATGCAGGATTATTGCATGAATTAAATATTATCATGAAAGTTATCTAATAATTATTATTATAGGGATTTGACTAAGCCAACTTGTTCCTTTAGAGGAAAGGATATCCTGTCCTATACCCCTATTTAGTCTCTAATAACCTCCTTAACTACTAACTCCCCAGAATCCAGGAAGCACACACTTTCTAGAATTTCACATTATTTTATCAAAGTCATTGTCTGCCCTGAAACTGAGGAAAGACAAAGTAGAATTGCTTTGAGTGTATATCACAAACCAAATATTGTACTGGGTAGATGTTAACTTTATCTCACTTAAAGATTACAACAACCCTCAAAGTAGATATCATTTCCATTCCCAACTTTTACAATGAGGAAATTGAATCTCAGATATATGAAGTTATTTGCTTAGGTAATATTAGCCGAATCTGAAATTTCCTCTGCAAAGCAGTATTAGGAAAACCACTCTTCCTCCCATACCTTTCTTTCCTATGTATCTACTTTACTTTCACCCTCACAACACTTCATTTCAGATACTGCTGAACACCAAATGCATGTGGGTTCCCCCCCCCCACCAAGCAATCCTACAACACCATTTGGGTGTCCTACAATTTAACTCAATTTTATTCAATTCCAAGACTATTTACCTGGATATAGTGTCAGACTCCACAGAGTAAGAGCTCAGTCCCAGATGCCTGCTTCACTCTCTTTCAAGTGCCAGTGCCAAGTGGTAGATTTACAGGCTACAAAACCTCCATCTGATTTCATCACAAACTGGAGATTTTCACAACTCCCTCCTCAGGTTCAATTAATTTGCTAGAGCAGCACACAGAACTCAGGGAAACACTTATTTATGTTTCCCAGTTTATTAGAGAATATGAACAAGGCTACGGACAAACAGCCAGATGAAGCAATGTATGGGGCGAAGTCTGGGAAGGTCCCCAGCGCAAATCTGTACCCATGGAGTTGGGCATGCCACCCTTCCTGGGTGGATGTGTTTGCCAACCTGAAAGCCCCTGAAAATCCCTAATATCAAGATTTTATGGAGGTTTCCACACATAGGCACCCTTGATCATTACCTTCATTTTCAGCCCTTCTCCTTTCCCAAGAAATGGGGGTAGAGCTGAAAACTCCAAACTTCTAATCACTGCTCGGACTTCCCCGTACCAGCCTTCATCCAGAAGCCATCCAGGAGCCCAGAGTCACTTCATTATACAAAACTAATTCTACCACCCAGGAAATTACAAGGGTTTCAGGAGCTCTTGGCCAGGAACTAGGGGTAGAAACCAATATACGTATATTCTATTAGCTCACAAATGCTAATATGATTTTCCTGTATCACTCTGGTTTATCTGCCTAGTTGCTTTGCTAGCACTTTCTTGAGATTCTGAAACAGTAAATTGGGACTCTGCATCCTGTATTCTTCTTCCACCCCCTACTCCACATCCTTCTCTTCTGGCTACATTAACACACCTTGGATGTGTCAACATTCTGCTACCACTTCTGTACTCTGAAAATAATTGGGGCAAATTAACGTTCTCTAATTGCATGGATGGCTGTCTGGGAAAAGGTGGATATTTTATTTAATATACTTGCCTGAGCTAAAAACAAGGGGGGGGGGATGCATGATGAGAGATGTTTACCCTGTGAAATGCAAAGAACATCAAGAAAGAATTCACTGATGAGGTAATGTTTTCCTAATGTGGGAACAGAATGATCAGCAATCAATAGCACAAAAGGAAGAGGCAAGCAAGTATATCCCAGAGAAAGAGAAAAGGAAGAAATAATGTAAAGGGACTTTGGTGACCTCATTTACAGTTCAGACTTTGCTACTGATTTGGGATATGGGGAAAATAATCAAGCCTGTTTTAGCTACTTAAGTGTAAAACTGAAACAAAACAAAAAATCACATAACACTGGTTCTTGTCTGTATATCACACAAATGTTGTGAGAACAAAGTAGACTGTGTGATTGAATTAAAAATTTCTTATAAATGTTGAAGGATGTTGGGCTTGGGATGAGTAGGTGACGTAAATAGCCTTTAAAATTTCTTAGAAACTCAAGATTTCTAAGGTTCTTTAAAGTTCCTATTTATGTGTGTGTGTGTGTGTGTGTGTGTGTAAAAAGTGTATAATGACAAAGTGTACCATTTTTTAAAGGGGATTTATATAATTAATATATAGACTTTATCATTTGGTACTCAATAAATCTCTACATAATTAATAAACATATGAGTGAGGATGAAAATGATTTCAATTCTCTTAACTTGGGGATTGGCTGATGGTCTAAACCATCACTGCCCCTAATTCCTTCTCCAATGAAGTAAGGACATCATCCATGATGGAGGGTTTATTCTTAGAGAAACTGAATAGGAGTAGTTCTGAGGCACACAAGCCACAGTGAGTGGAAGGATATATACACTGGACTGAACACAGGGAGAACAAGTTAAACTGTGCATTCTGAATGGTGAAATTTCCCAGTCTTCTTCTCACACTTGGATCTCAGAGTGCTGGCAACCAGGTATATAAATGCAGATTGTAGACTGCAGTTTAGCTGTCATTCATTCAAGAAAAATTGAAAAACATAGAATAGATCTACTTTAACATTTTGGGGTAATTCAATGAAAAAGGTAGTCACCTCATTACCCTAAAGTGTAGTCCACAAATTAGCAAATAAGAGTTTTCATTCAGGTTTTTGGTGCTTCATTCTTAAACATGAAAGTATAACTAAGACTAATCAGAAATTTAATGGAGGTATCAAACATTCCAGATCAAACAACAAAGATAACAGAGAAAATATGAAAACTAAAAAGAAATAAAAATTGCAGAAATTTAAAGACTCAAATCAAAACCAAACATGCAACAGAAACCATGACACAGATATTGAATTACACTGCCCCACCCACTGCTACAGAAAGAGAAAAGAACGGTCTAAAAAAAGAACAAATATAAAACAAGAAAGAATGAGTGGAAGAGAAAAATATGACAGCTGATACAAGGATGAGAAGATAGAGAGTAAAAAGTAGAGCAACACAACGTGGGAGTCTGTATTTGTCTTGAGAATGCTCTAGGGGATGAGATACAGAAGAGAATATACCACTTCAAAAATTTCTAGGATGTAACTAAATTCTTTGAGCTATATATTTCTCTTCTCTCTTCAAAAAATATTTATTGGGATTTAGTGACCTTGTCAAAGAGCTGGTACAGTGAGCCCTTCATATCTCAGAGAATTGGTTTCAGGACCCCACCCCCATACCCAAATCTGCAGATGCTCAAGTCTCTTTCATAAAATGGTATTGTCAAAAAAAAAATTAAATAAATACATAAATAAATAAAATGGTATTGTCTCTGAATATAACCTATGCACATTCTCCCATATACTGTAAATCACTTCTAGATTACTTATAATACCTTATACAATATAAATGCCATGTGAATAGTCATAATTACAATATAAATGCTATGTAAGTAGTTGCCCTGGTGGGAAATTCAAGCTTTGCTTTGTGGTACTTTTTGGAATTTTCTTTTATTGAATATTTTCAATGTGCAGTTGGTTGGATACTTAGATATGGAACTCAGAAATATGGAGAGCTGATTGTAAAATTCTAGAACCATGACAGAATCCAAGAATTTCTAATATGAAATTTTTCCTCGCTCTAAGAATCTAGATATCTGCTCCATTTTAATTTAGCTGAAACCTTTATTACTTTGTTATTGTTTTCTATTTTTAATAGTTTCTTGAATATTATTAGCAGTAAATCACTATCCAGTCGGTATATAGCACACTGGTTAAAAAAAACTTTAAATTTTCTTACACGAGTCACTCTACACATATTGCTTAAGAAACTGAATGGTTTCTTTTGAATGTATTAAGTATATTGAGTGGATTTGTGGTATATATTTAAATGTTGTAAATGTTCTGTATGGGTTCTTGGTTTAGATTATTTGAATGTATATAATACATTGCCTCTGAGCTTTAGTTATCAACCAAACATTTCATTTGATTCTAAATATTTAATCAAAAACCTTTAATAAGGCATCAAATTATACTGTGCATTTATTTGCATAGCTGTTACCTAGAATCCCTCAAGGATGGAGACATTATTTTATTCCACATTCTCAATCCCTAGGATGGTATCATATCCCCAAAAGGCTCTCATTGCATGTGCACTGATGAATAAAATCGTGTCTTAGACACTGTGGACTCATGGAGTGAACTAAATCAGAGTATACAAGAGGGCTAGGAAATAACAGCAAAATCAGTACATCCTGCTGGGGCTATACTAGAAAAAAGCTCTAGAGATTTGTTAGTTTGGGTTTGTTTTTTTGTTTTTTGTTTTTTTTTTTTAGCTTCAACTGAGTAGAGAATGAGAAAAGAGAGTTGAGGTCTAAAATGAAGTAGAAATTCTATCAGGAATGAGGTGACTCAATCACTGGGGTAAAGTGCAATGATAAGAGGAAATGGGGTTGCATATCTAAGATTAAAGTATTCAAAACTGTTGAGGTTTTTTAAGCTATCTTAAATAAAATTACGGGCAAAAATGTAAAGTACCTATCTTCTTTTCTTGCGTTGAACATTATTCACAGGAATTGGGCTTCCCTCTTGTAGAATTATGGAAGAAGCATCAAAGAGCATTGCTCTACACAACATGGTTTGTGTTTCAAGTCATTTGCCTATGACTTGAAAAGATACTTTTCATCTTGGTTTTTCCCACCAAAAAAGAGGACATCACCTAAAACACACACACACACACACACACACACACACACACACACACAGTAACAGCAACAACAAAAACACATTACCTTGTGCTATATAAGGTGTAGTTTCCTCTTTGGGAGGGATATTTGTGGGTCGAGGTGTGGGGGCAGGAGGTCTGTTCATAATAAAAGACCGACTTTCAGTTTTTTCCTTGATACTCCTATTGGCCAGTACCATGTCATATTCACTGTCATCAATCTCAGCAAAACTATATGGGTCTTCCTCTTCCTCCTGATCCTTTTCATTTTCTTTCTTTTCTTCTTCTCCTTTGGCTTCACCTCCTGCTTCATGCCTTGCACTAGAATCACACCAACTTTGATGTCTTTCCATTTGGCATGCTGTTTTCCCTGCTTAAGAAATATTTAGATGGTGGTTACTCTTATACTTTATGCGATATTATTGGTGTCCATCTGTCACTTGATTGAACCTCCCCCCAAATACTGTATATATTATCCTATAAATTCCAAAAAGAGAAAGGTGAACTATGTAATTTACTAATATATTCTCCCGCAGCTTGTAGTTGCTCACTTGTTAGAAAATTTTGTTAAAGAAGTGGATTGCTTTGAAAACATATAAATAAGCATATAAATATTTTCCACATACTCTATGAATGATTTAATGCCAGGAAATCAAATTATAAAAGTAAGCCTCATTCCAAATGCTTTGAAACTTTAATTTTCAAGCATAATGTTCTCGGATTTTAAAAATTTTAAGTCATTTTTCCTTTTATAGGGATTGAATGAGGTATTTTGCCTAAAATTCAGTTTCTCTGAAAATGACAGAGGGGAATAGCCAAAAGCATCATTATTTGGTTTCTTACAATAAGTCTCTCACTCTGGCTATGACAAAATGACCTTCAAAACTGCAACTCCTGATTTTTATAAGCCAACATGAACCTCATTCTTTGATAAAGGATGCTGAAAGTAGGGTTCATGACATAAAAGATGGCATGGACAATCTGTGGCTTAAAGATTAATTCACATGAAAGTATTAAATAGTCTTTTATGGCTTTCATATTCAGTAAACTCTTTACATATTTTTATAAGAACATATTCAAATATTCCAGCAGCAGTATATTTAGAAGACAAAGATATTGTATACTGTGGTCAATGAATAAGTTGAAGAGAATTTTGATAATTCTCTCTGCCAGATCCACGAGAAATTTTTTAAAAAATGAGACATTTGACAGGTGTTTTGCTTAAAGTATTAATCAAAACAATAAAAATGGAAAGGATTTCCATTATGAACTGAAAAATCATTGCTTTTCTGTGCTGTTCTAAGAGATCCATGCTCTTGAACTATTCTCCTTCTCTTTGGTCAGAATTTGACCAAAACATTTTAGATTATTTAATGGATATTTTAGTGTAAAAAATTAGATGATAAGGAGAATGACAAGCTGTTAGTGCAGAATAAAAGGATATTATTACAAGACACAACTGCTTATGGTCAGGCTTAGGAGGAGAGACCAGAGCAAAGTCCAAGATCATCTCCCAGATGAAATGGGGTCTCGGCCTGTTTCAGTTAGTTTAACCCAGGAAATATGAACGCCAACGTGCCTCCCACTAACTTTAAAATCACAACTTGCCTTTTCTCCTATGAATCATATGATTTTAAGATTTTTGACTTCATGACTTCTGTTTCACTGAAGCATCCTAGGTGAAACCAGAGTTGTGTGTGGGAAATGCGTGCAGAGCATTTCATTTTTAGCGGAATGTGTCAACTATCTTACTTTTATGAACTGATTTCCTGAGCTGTTAACTCCCTTTGTTTCTCCACCCACCTCCTTTCCCAACTCTTTCTGAAGTTGGGCTTACACTACAAATAATACATTTTACATTTCAGTTCCCAGTGTATCAGCTTAGACCTTTTATGTTGGAGTTGGACCTATGTTTTCTCAACTTAGGTGTTGCACTAGTAGATAAAGATGAAAGTATATCGCTCTTAAAATTCCAATTTTTGAAATAATTGGGGAAAAATGTGTAACAAAGATAAGAACTCTAAAAGCCCAGGAAACCTGCTCATGGAAGTATTTGACACTTTTTATTGACAGGCTCTAGGGTCTTGGGTCTAAGTCAAAGGGGGATCATATGATTGTTGCCTTGCAAGTATGTTGTTAAGATAAAGAGACAGGGTGCTCTTTACAAACTGAAAAGTGTTGTTTTCTCCAGTGAATATGTCCATAAAGCCATCATGAGGAATTTGATGCTTAGCGTGGTGACCTTTTCAGTAAATTGAACGCATGTGGAAGGAACACTAAAGAACAGTTCATGAAGGTATCACTAGCAAAAGTCATCAAAAAGCCCACACAAAGTCTCTGGCAAAAAGTAAGTGGTAGCTTCCAGCCTTACTTATGAAGACCTTAATCAAAGAATTTTAAGAAAAAAAATTGGCATTTTACTTGCCCTTTACTTCTGGTATCAGCCTTATAAAAATGATATTCAAAGTAATACTGCATTGAAAATATAAAAGTAAAATTTTTAAATAAAAGGAATATATTTTTGAATTATTTTGCTTTTTGTATCTGATACTTTTCAGAAGATAATATTAGCCAACATTATACTTCTGGTCCCAGACACCTAGTGAAAATCATTCTCTGTGGAGTAACTTTAGACCTCCTTATCAACATACCATATATGGAAATCTGTTAGAAAAAATATGATTTATTATTAGCTCCTTAAAGAGCTCTGACCTGCTAAAACTTTGCTTTCTTAACAATTAATTTTAATAATTTTATAAAATTATGCACATCTGTAAAGGTGAGAAAAATATAGCAGAATTTCATTGTCAGTGCACTACTAATCTACATGTCTCCCGCACTCCCAGTATTGATACACCTACTTCCTTGATCTGTCTCAACAGTCTGTACGAGCTTGGAACAAAGTAGGTGCTCAATAAATGTTTGTTGAATGAGTGAATGAATCAGTGAAGTACCCATTAATTTTCCCATAATTTCCTCCTCTAAATATGGTACATAATCTTAGTAAAGGATTGTGTTGGTCATCTAGAAACTTTATAGAGATAAGGTTTTCAAGGACACAAGTGCTAAATTTCATGGCTTCAAAATTCACTTTTTACAACAGTCTTTATAGACTTTTTATATCCTTCTAGGACTTGACAACTATATAGAGACCAGTGGGGTTTTAACAGTAGATGTTTCTTTCATCCTTCTTATTAAATTTTCTTTGTAAGAACATTTTATACATTTGGAAAGTAGACATAAAATAGTGATCAATGCAGTGGGTGGTAATTAGTGCCTGCAGGAGTGAACATGGCAGTGTCACGCTGTTGAACATTCCAGGCAGATAAGCTTAATATGGAAGCTTCTTCTGATGCTCCCTGCTCTCCACCCCCACCCCACCCCACCGCCAACGCACACCTTTAATTCCTGCACCTGGGAACAAATGCTATCGTTGCCATTTTAAGAAGACAGAGAGTGTTTTTAGACTTTGTTCTCAATGCAGTGTGTGATAAACATTATACCACTTGCTCTCTCCACAGCTACTGAGAGAAGTGCCCAAGGTCTTTCTCAAATCTGTAACACATTAGCCTTTCTCTTTTGCCAGAAAACTAAGAGTATTTTTAAAAGGCAAAGTTGTCATTTACTTTTCCACATGATGCTTGAGGTCTGTTTTATGTGAAGAACTAAAGACTCCTTCCAAGTTTTCCTTAGTACTGAAAGCTTTGTAATGAGGCTTTTTTTTTTTCCCCTGGAAGAAAAAAGAGAGAGAGAGGAAAGAGGAAGAAGAGGATGAAGGTGGGGGGCGAGGAGAAAGAGAAGAAAGCAGGAAGGAGAAACGGAATCTAGAAAGGAGGGAGGGAGGGAGGGACGAAGGAGGGAAGGAATTAGTGGTAGTATCTCTTATCTGATTTCATGCCCTGGTTGTTAAAAAAAATAGGAGGAAAGCTTCTCAGGGTTTTAAAGCTGATCTCTGTATAGCTTGCTGTGTGAACCTGACAAAGTTTTGTAGTTGTTGTTTTAACCATAAACTTACCTTGTAATGTGAAGTGAGGTTTTTCCAGTTGGAAGGCAGCAGCTACAGGTCGCGGTGGGGGGAGAGGTGGTTTGCTCACGAGGGGCTCTTGTGAAATGTTTTCTGGGTTGTCTCCAGGAATGAACACATACAGGTCATCATACTGGTCCTCACTCTCACTGTCAGCCTCCTCTGGGCTGGGCCGGGCCTCTGAGCCAGATTCCTGCTCTGTTCCTTCCCTTGCTGTTTCATTCACCTCCGCACTGCCTTCTGCCCTCTGCCTGTACATCTTCTGGCTTTCTTGATGGACAGCTGGGTTCTGTATGTCTGTTTATGATAAGGATTGTACAATTTCATTTAAATACACCATCTGGAGGTATTTCATGTTTTGTAATTTTGTACAGAAGTGCTGGTACTATTAATCAAACTTTAATGATCATATAGGGGAAAGCTGACAAACACATAATTTTGGTGAATAATCATTCTTGGGCTTTTAAACTATTTGCCAAATGAAAGCTCTATTATATCTTGTTACCTCAGTGTATGACACACTCATACATATAATAATATGTGATATTCTGATACTACATAGATAATAATATTCTGATTCTCTAGAGTTATTGTTTGAGCAGATTCAATATGTGACTTAATTACCTTATTTTTATTAGAAAACAATATAACTAACCTAATATGTAATAAGTAAGTGATGGAAAAGGTAGAGACGAGGAACAAAAGTCTTAACTTGCTTGTAAGTAATGCAACAAAAGGAGCCTGTGATTCTTATTTAGCTATTGTTTTAACATATTTATCACCAGATGACATGTTAATTCTCAAAAATATTACTTGAGAAAAGTGTTAATTTTTGAAGGAGAAGGCATCCAACTCACCACTAGTAGCTAATTTTTTTTTTTCTTTTTAGGGCCAAACCTGAGCCACATGGAGTTTCCAGGCTAGGGGTTGAACTGGAGCTGCAGCTGAGGCCTACACCACAGCCACGGCAACACAGGATCTGAGCTATGTCTGCAACCAACACCACAGCTCACGGCAACACTGAAACCTTATCCCACTGAAGGAGGCCAGGGATCAAACCTGCATCCTCATGTCAGGTTTGGTACTGCTGAGCCACAATGGGAACTCCAGTAGGTAAATATTTTTAAGGCTCAGGTCTCTCACCAAAAAAAATCTATTCTATCCTAAAACTTAACTAAATGGTTCAGTCACATTTCCTCCATTCTAAGAATCATGCTTCCATTACCTGTGTTTACACTAAGTAACTGTTCTCTACTCAGGAAGAAAATAGAAAAAATTATAATGCAATAACTTTAAATCTCAAAACTTTTTTCTTTATATTTCCTTTGTAGAAATCTTGCTCTAAAAAAAGTATTCACAAAAATTTTAAATGAATTTTAGAATCTCTTTATTGGAGGGAATATGTGACTTGCTGTTATGAGTACAAGAAAAAAGCAAATAATTATTGTTTTAAAGTGTTTCTAAACTAAAATCTAGCTAAAGAAGGCAAATGGCAGAGTACAGAGAAAGGGATTTCTTTTTTAAATGAAGAGTTACACTACAGTCATTTTTCAGCAATGGGAGAAAAAAAATGGGCCATGTGAGAAAATCATGCCCATGATAGTACTGCATATTTCTACATGAATTTTACTTTTACTTCCTCTTTTTTTTTTTTTTCATATGAGAAAGAAGAAAGGTCCAGTTGCCAGTATTAGAACTGCAAACTAAGATTCTTTAATTACTAGCTTGGGCAGAGCAGACCGCCTTTCATTCTTGCACATATCTCTGCACAGATCTCATTCATCTTTCTGCCTCTAATGCCAAACACAACCTGAAATAAAGTAGTTTCTAGAAATGTTGTTGCGTGGATGATAAGAAATCATAGCTTAGCCTAGCAAAGAGACTTCTCTATTTCTATTTGTGCAAACTGATCATCAACTTAAAATTATATTCACACTATAATCAATTACTTATAGCCACCTTTATAAACGTTTATGTATTCAGTGTTTATGTTTCATGCAAACACTGTCTGTGCATACACAGTCTAAGCAACAGAGTCTCCTTGGTCCTTGTCCAATATGCCCAAATCTTGAAGACATCCCTGAAGAGTCAGGTATAATGGGTCAGTGGGTTTTAGCAAGCTTCACAGAAATGAAGATAGCAATGGAACTCTGCTGACAGGGTATTCTATGCTTCACCCTTTACTCAACATAAAAGCCAGAAGCCTAAGTCCAGCCACATTGGGTTTCATATATGAGACAGTCCCAGGTCCAAACTATCTGCAGAAATGAGGTTGTTCTGTACAAATAATTGAAATAATATTTTATTGTTGGTAGCGTTTCTGAGAATTAAATGTCATAATGAATATATGGTCATTATCAGTGATGGCCTTTATTACTTTATTATTACAAATGATAAATCATTAAATCATTAACTTTATAATAAAACATACAACTTTAAAACAATGTATCAATGTATTAATATTTAACATTATTTTGTGTTCCACAACAACATTTAAAGAGTTTACTGATTTTGCCAAAGTATGCTACTTAATTTTATTTGATTTGCAGGCAACTACAAAATATTTAGTTGAGCATCAACTGTGAACTGTCCAAAGTGCAGATGACCTGGGACAAGAGCATACTCAATGTGTGAGATGTCACTGTAGCTGTGAACAAGCCAGAGAGCGGTCAGAGATGGGACCAAAAAGATTATTTAGAGCCTTATAAGTGATGATAGTACAATGGGAAGATACTGGAAAACTTGGAACAAGAAGTGATTAATTCCTTTATGAAGCACGGAATACAAGGGGCAAACTGGGAGGCAGCTATTGCAGGGTTTCTTAATAGTGAGCTATTGGCATTTGGATAAGATAATCCTGTGTTTCATGAGGCATGTCCTGTGCATCAAAATTTCTAGCAAAAATTCTTTTTCAAATCATGACACCAACAAAAAAGTATCCATTCACTGACAAATATCCTCTGTGGAGGGTAGAATAGAAAATTGTGCTACATTGAGAGCCCCTTTGCTACCGCAATAATCCAGGGAAGAGCTGATGACAGCGTGGACTAGAAGGAATAACAGTGAAAGGGTGAGGAATGGCTGAATGCCGGCTATTGTGAAAGCAGAGTCCACAGTATTATGTGATGGACTGGATAGGGGGTAGGAGAGAAAGTAAAAAGCCAAAGGATGACACCAAGTTTTTGGACTGAGTCAAACAAGAAAGGAGTCTTCATTTGCTGAGATGGGTGGAAGAAGTTTGGGAGTGGCAGGAATTAGGATTTTTTTTTTTTGTCTTTTTGCCTTTTACGCAGAGCTGCATCCGCGGCATATGGAGGTTCCCAGGCCAGGGGTCTAACAGGAGCTGTAGCTGCCGGCCTTCACCACAGCCACAGCAACGCGGGATCCGAGCCGTGTCTGCAACCTACACCACAGCTCACGGCAACGCCGGATCCTTAACCCACTGAGCAAGGCCAGGGATCGAACCCGAACCTCATGGTTCTTAGTCGGATTCGTTAACCACTGAGCCACGAAGGGAACTCCAGGAATTAGGATTTTGAGATTTGAAAATCCTTTGGAGATGGATTGGAGATGCCCATCAGACTTGCTGGTGAAGACGGCGAGCAAGCTGCTGTAGGCCAGTGGAATCTGGTACGATGGGTTGAGTTAGGTATACGGAGGAAAACCCTGAATTAGCCTTCAGTCATTAGACATGGAGTTACATTCCATTACAGCCAAAGGGGACCTTAGAGAGTCTTAGTACAAACTTCTTATTTCCTAACTGAGAAAACTAATGTCTGAAAAGAATGTGATTTTGTTAAAAACTGAAAAAATATAGTTTCAGATAGGATATTTACAGCAACCTGGTTTTTGTATTCTCCTTGGGTAGGAAAAACTAGTGGTATTCAATTATTAAACAATGAATTTGTAAGTTTTTAAATTAGCAACACAGTATAGTAATATCTCTACCAGATGATACACTAAAAGTCATTGGTTAGTTAAATATCCTTTTCGTGCTCTCTGTGCTTTGCCACTCTTTCTTCAGTTTCACTGTACCAGTTACATATACTTTAATACAGATGCTATGTATATATGTAACATACAGGAACACTTACCAGAACACGTAGAAAAGGAGGTAAAATCCTCTTCATAATCACTTTCCTGCTCATTTTCTCCTCCAGCTTCTTGGATCTGAAAAAAATGAGTATGATTTTCAATAATATATATTAATCCTAATAAACCTACATTTTGTTCACATATACTGAACAGTGAGTTAATACCTGTGAAAATAAGAATTAGTTTTAAAGTTTTAATTTAAATACTTTGATTATATTACACATCTTAGCTTTATATTTGAGCCATCTATAATTTCTTTCAATGGCACATAGTATCAAAAGTGTAACTGGACCAATAGAACAGTTATAATAAACAATAAATAGATTTTTAAAATGGAATTTTTTGCAATTAAGATTCACAGCAATAGTCATAAAATTTTTGCAACGAATAACTCCTGAATAAAAATGAATACAACCATTTATTTTTAAAACCATGAACTTTGCTTCCTTTGAATATTTCTGTATCCTTTAGCAGTTCAAACAATACTCTTAATTATATCAAGGGTTACACTACAATGAAAAGACAGTAAATTTGTGAAGTGGTTTGTTTTCCATCTTTTTTCCCAATTCTGTAAATCAAATTATTATTTTATTTTTTTAACTGAAGTGCAGTTCTTATACAAATATATACATTTGCCATCTATAAAAAGAAAAAGGAAACTGAATAAGGGATTTATGTTTGTTTTCCTGAAATCAGTTCTGCTGCACTTAGAAGGGAGAATTACTGAGAAAGCACAGAAACCTGTTCTCTCTGGAATTGCTAAGGCTTTGTTTATATTCTCTGAAGGAGACATGGGGTCTAATGTAGTGGAACACTGGTGCTTGTAGAGAAAGCTAAGTAACAGCAGTGACAGTTCTATATGTAGAGAAAGAGATGGAGCTTGGTTGCATTAACATGGTCACATTTTGTTATCATGAACTCCAAGCAATTATTCAAATGATTTATGCTTTTGTTAATAAAATTGAATGAAATGATTAGGCCATTTGCTCTGCATCTGGAATGTCCCTTTAAACATTAGAAGCATCCTTCTTAAAACATTATTAAATTTACAACAGTCTCGGTGTGATGGGTATTGGACCCACCTCTTGACTTCATCAATTTGGTTTGTCACCCACTTTGGTCAATGGGAGCCCAATGGAATTTGCTTTTTTTTAAAAAACAAAGAAAAAAAAAACTTAATTCTATCCAGAGAAGCAGTATAGTTTTTGATTTCCTCTAGAATCTTGAAAATAAAAATCTATAATATTTTTATAGTACGACTGATACAGAAGCTCATTTTCTATTTAAATCATATTTTTTTCATTTGTGGACATAAGTAAATACTGATGTGAAAAACCATATAACTTTACTAGGGAGACTGACATGTTGACTAATATTTGTATGCTTAGTTGATATGCCCATTTTTTTGTTTTTAATTAGCCTGACCTCTATATTCCATAAGGTAGATCAAGAATACATTAAAAATCCATAATAATCTTAAAATCATATCAATAAAGTCTTTACTAGTTGAATAACAGGGATGGTTTTCAAAGAACTCAAGAATTATGTGAAAATTTCCTGTATACTATTTACAGGTCTAGACACTATGAGTTCAAAATCAGTGTGCATTAATTAAGAGCCTGTGGGCAAATATGTAGGTGTATGTGTGTGTACTGAGGCTGAAATGTAATGGAATAATTTTTATAACTTAAGCTTTATGACATGCGTACACACAAGCCTAAAAATGTCTTGAAGGGAGTGGCTTTCATATTTAAAAAATAGGCAGATTTGACTGATTTGACCATTTTCATAGCTATTACACGAAATTGATATTTTGTATAATCTGGCTATGTTGAAAGTAATAGTTTTCTCAGGAGTGAAAGGATCTTTAGACCTATTTACACTGAAAAACAATTGTGTGTTATGGGGGTTCTACACACAATCACATTTATTTTGGAAAAATGTGCTGGATCTAGTGATATATTAATAACTGCCTGGTGAAATTAATGATGGCCTAAAAGACAGGTATAATGGCAATCTGATGTCTAATCACTTTAATACTTTGTTATGTGGTACAGTGGACAGAGCATGTATTTTAAGTTAGTCTAAGAACAAATCATAGTTCTATTATTTATTAGCTCTGTGGCAATAGGCAAGACACTTTACTCCAAATTCCAATATTCTATACTGCAAAATGTGGATAGTAATATCTATGCCATCAACTTTCTAGGACGTTTAAATTAGAAAATGTAAGCAAAACGTGTATTACATCTACCACATAGTAAGGGCTCAAAAAATATGATCTGCATATGTTAGCTTTTCCTTCATCGAAGAAAATGTAGATCTACATTAAAGCAAGCATGGTAACCACCTGATTTTTTTTTTTTTTTTGGCTTTTTAGGGCTGCACCCTCGGCATATGGAAGTTCCCAGGCTAGAGGTCAAATCAGAGCTGCAGCTGCCGGCCTACGCCACAGCCACACAAACGCAGGATATGAGCCGTGTCTGGGATCTAAACCACAGCTCACGGTAATGCTGGATCCCTGACCCACTGAGCGAGTCCAGGGATTGAACCTGCATTCTCATGGATCCTAGTCAGGTTTGTTACAGCTACACCACAAAGGGAACTCCAGACCATACTGATCTGATAAGGGAATATCAATAATGAGCCAATCATTATTTAACTTATTTCTTCTGAACTGTGTGCCTTTACAAGTTCTGCTATGACCAAGAACCTTCCCTTTTTTTTTTAGGGCCGCACCACGGCATATGGAGGTTCCTAGGCTAGGGGTCGAATCAGAACTACAGCTGCTGGCCTGCACCACAGCCACAGCAATGCTAGATCTGAGCCACGTCTGTAACCTACACCACAGTTCACAGTTCACGGCAACACCGGATCGTTAACCCGCTGAGCAAGGTCAGGGATTGAACCTGCAACTTCATGGTTCCTAGTCGGATTCGTTAACCACTGTGCCAGCCACGACGGGCACTCCAGATGACAAAGAACTTTCTATCTGATCTGATAAACTATCTGATTAAGTTTCTGTCTCATCAAAGTGTGAAGTATGACTTTGTTATTAAAAACACTGTTAGGAGAGTTCCCACTGTGGCTCAGCAGGCTAAGTACCAGACTGATATCCATGAGCCTGAGGGTTCCATCCCTGGCCTCGCTCAGTGGGTCGAGGATCCAGCATTGCCACAAGCTGTATTTGTGGTTCAGGTCTGGCTTTGCTGTGGTGTAGGCCATCCGCTACCACTCTAATTTGACCCTTACCCTGGGAACCTATATTTGTGGTGGGTGCAGGTCTAAAAAGACCGAAAATTAAAAAAAAAAAAAACAACTGCTACACTTTATAAGCTAAGAGAAATGATAAGAATCAGAGATGTTTAATTCTTCAGTAAGTTTCTTTATCTGGGTCTAGAGTCTGACTTTATTCATTCATAAATTCATTATGAATTCATAAATCAAATATTTATGCAGGCCTACTGTGTGCTAATACCCCGACGGTAATTAAGGTAAAATTTTAAGAGACACAATTCACACTCTCAAAAATATTACATTTTTACTAGGAGGGGAAATTAGTAAAATTATTAGAATACAATATTTTATTTATTCTATTACCATAAACTCAGTCCTTATAGGTGAAATGGAGAATTAAGAATTAATCAGATAACAAGGGCAGAGTTTTACTCATTTACTTTTTGGGTGAGGGGATTAGATTAGGAAATTACTTTGAAGCTCGTCTTGATTCTTACTTGTGTAAATTGAAAAATCCAGCTTAAACAATAAAATCTATTAGCCGAACATACTCAGTGTAATATTCCAGCCCACAGATAGTCCTTGTTGGACACAATTTTTAATAAAAGTAAAATCATTCATTGTCAAAGATAAAAGCACTTCTTGTTGGCTGAGGTATACAGAGCTTTGGCATCTAGTACTGTACAAATTAATCATAATATTCTGATTTTGAGGGAGTGAATAAAAACAATCTTCACATGGCAGTTGGTTTCCAAATATTTTTTATGAGATTCTGAAGATATTGTAATTAGCCAAACTCTTGCCCAACTTCCACAGTGTTAATTATAAATGATTTTGCCAGCTATAAAGCATATGAAAGTCTGCAGAATGAGAATAAGATATATTACATATATATTTCTCTGAAGAGTAACACACTGACATTGTAATATTTTATTACCCAAAATGAACACAATAGGCTGCAGAATCTGCGATAATATTCTAATTAAAATAATAAAGATTTTTCCTACTAAATGTTAAGGATGAACAATGTTATATGAAAGCTATGAATGATAGCAAACATAGAAGTCTTAAAAGTTTTTTCAAGGGCATATTGTAAGAGTATAATACCTTAGCTCTCATTGCATCTTTCAACAGAATTTGTTGCTCTTATGGCCATCTAGGCATATGGCCTAGAAGCAGGTATATATAATTTCTCATGCAAGTTTCTTTTAATGGGAATTGGAATCCTGAATGTAAAAATTAAATAGTAACTCTGTGATTGGGAGAGGAATGAGGAAGACTAACATAGGTGGAGTAGTTACAGAAAAGAAAATCACGGACATAGAGAACAGACTTGTGGTTGCCAAGGGGGAGGGGGAGGGAGTAGGATGGATTGGGAATTTGGGGTTAATAAATGCAAACTATTGCCTTTGGAATGGATAAGCAATGAAATCCTGCCGTATAGCACTGGAAACTATATCTAATCACTTATGACAGAGCGTGATAATGTGAGAAAAAAGAATGTATATGTGTATGTGTGACTGGGTCACCTTGCTGTGCAGCAGAAAATTGACAGAACACTGTAAACCAGATATAAATGAAAAAATAAAAGTCATTATAAAATAAAAACAAATTGAAAAATAAAATAGATATGGACTGGTTAAACTCAGAGAGCAGGGAAAAATGGACAGTTTCCTTAGTTATAGGCCACAATTTGGTTAGAATAACTTGAGAATATATGTATTTTTTTTCTTTTTCTTTCTTTCTTTTTTTTTTTTTTTTGCTATACCAACAGCACGTGGAAGTTCCAGGGCCAGGGGCTGTACCTGTGCCACAGCTGCAACCCGAACCACAGCAGTGACAATGCTGGATCCTTAACCTGCTGCACCACCAGGGAATTCCAATATGCTCTACTTTTTAGACAGATCTTAATATAATAAATTAAGTGTTGAAAAGGCACTTTGAACAGGTGGGCAAAGGTTAGAAGTATCATTCTACACAATGAGAAATTGAAGTTTCTAATTGTAATCAACAAAACAACCTGATGCAGTGAAAAGAACAAGTGCCAAGGGGACAGGCCATAGTTTCATCTGAACATTCATAGAAAGGGGCAACAAAAAACAGCAGGAATATTGAAACCTATTTCCTCAAACTTAGGAAAACAAATCTGAAAGTGGTTTAGCTTTCTGGAGGGTTGGCTTCTGCAGGTGGCACATCTCCTGTTCTGACCTCAACTGGTTCAGTGTGTTCACCCTAGCTCTCTTATCACTTTGAGGCCACCTTCCAGCCAATCTCCCCAAGTAGTGACACACTGGGCCCTAGTCCTGATGCTGACAGCTCATGGTCTTTGTCTCTATCCATCACAGAGCTCGAACTACACATGTGTACTACAAGCTTGGGCACTTGATCCTTTCACTGTAGTCTAGCCCTATTTTGACAGTGTTTGTTTCTAATCCACCATAGTTGTGGCTGCATTTGTGAGGTATCAGCAACTTTATTGGACCATATGTTGGTTTGAATTTGGATATCTTATCACTGCAACGTTAATGATAAAATTAAATCCATTCCTTTGTAAAAGCTATAGTTGTAAAAATAAAAAACAGCTATCTTCATTTAAAGTTATGGAATCATACTAAGTGAAGCAAATCAGAAAGAGAAAGACAAATACCATGATATCACTTATATCTGGAATCTAACATATGGCACAAATGAAACTTTCCACAGAAAAGAAACTTGGAGACTTGGAGAACAGACTTGTGACTGTTAGGGGGGTGGGGCAGGGAGTGGGATGAACTGGGAATCTGGGGTTAACAGATGCAAACTATTGCCTTTGGAGTGGATAAGCAATGATATCCAGCTGTATAGCATTGGGAACTACATTTAATCACTTGTGATGGAGCATGACAGAAGATAATGTGAGAAAAAGAATAGGTGTGTGTGGGTGTGTGGCTGTGACTGGGTCACTGTGCTGTACAGTAGAAAACTGACAGAACACTGTAAACCAGTTATAATTGAAAAAATAAAAATCATTAAAAATAAAATGAAATTGGAATTCAAAGTCTGAAAGGAGCCTGTGGATAATTATTCTCGTTCCTACACTTATATAATATTAAGAACATGTATCACAATAAAAATGTAAACATTTGGATGTTTTTCTAAGCAGGTTTGTTTTTTAAATGTAGCCTGTGGTCTGCATTGCCCAACCCTTGATAAATTGGCTTTTCCTGGGTTCCACACTTGTCCCTCTTCTCTTCTCATGGAATGGGCTATCTTATCCATCCTACTGTCCTTAATTTATAGCTCTCTCAGTATGATTCCTGGACATGTCAATTGCTCCAAAATTTTCTGAGGCCTACAGTTGAGGATTCAGCAAAGAATACTAGAAGAAAACAACCATATGAGCAAAGGAAAAAGCTTCGAGAGAGAGAGCTGAGAAAAATCAGGAGAGGGGGTACTTTTGATTGAATGTGTCCTCTCAAAGTTCATATGCTGAACTCCTAATGTGCAAGATGATGGTATTAGGAGGTAGAGGTTTGGGGAAAGCAATTGGGTGAGGGTGGGGTCCTTATGAAAGAACCCACAAAGATCCCTCATTCCTCCCACCATATGAGGACACAGTGAGTAGAGAGCCACCATGAACCAGGAAGAGTGCCCTCACCAGACACCAAATCTGCTGGCACATGGCCTTGTACTTCCTAGCCTCTGGAATTGTGAGAAATACATGTTTGCTGTTTATAATCCACTCCGTTTATGGTATTTTTGTTATAGCAGCCCCCATAGCCTAACACATGGTATTTCAAGTACACTACAATGTTACATGCTTCACCAAGTATAAAAAAGAAAAGCTCTGAAGAGAGTTATATATAATTTTTCAATCAAGATCACAGGTATCCCTGGTGAGTGGAGTTGTGTGAATTCATCCTGGAATGAATCTTGAAGAGTAAAATGGGAGCAAAGAATGAAAAGCATTATGTATACAGAGTTTCCTTTCAGGAACCATGATGTGAGGAAGGGTTACAGTACATCTCTGCTTAAGAACTGTTTTTCAAAATCTGAGTTAAAGATGTCAGTGAATGGTTCTTTATTGCAGGTAAAGGCTACAGAGCTACAAGCTAAACATCCAAGCACACATGCACAGAAAACTATATTGTGCAATGTGAGCTATACAAATATGAATGTTGTATGACTCCATACCTCAAATATTTTACCATTAGTGGGGAACAGAAAGACCACAGATAAGGTAAAATAAAACAAGCTTTTAATACATCTATATGATATATGTATATAAACATATATAAATATACATCAATATTTCAAAATATTTTTGGTAATATTTTACCGCTACTGATAAAATATTTCAGGTATAGAATCATACAACATTCATATTTGTGTATTTCACATTGCACTATATTTACATATATACACACACATATACATATACATATACACACATATGAGTGTGTATATATACCATTTCCATTGGGTAGTTGGAAAAGAACATTTTAGAATAGGTGGTATTCCAGTCATGATTCTTAAACAATAAATATGTTATTAATTTGTAAAGAAAGGGAGAAAGCAAATTCTTATCTGATCGGTGAGCGTGATTGAAACAGCAGGAAGACTTGGTGAATGGCTCACAGTTGGTCTGATTAGGTTGCATGCAGAGATATATTTGAATGACAAGGTGTGGTGGTGCATTAAGATTTTATTTTATAAAGTTTTAAATGCTTTTGACTATGTAATTATTTCCTAAGAAGCGGGAAGTAGCATGATCCTGTTTGTATCTTAGAAAAATAATTCTGGTAACAGTAGGTAATAGCGAAAGGGGATGATTTTAATAAAGTGAAGAGTAATGAGAACCAGTGAAAGAAAATATTTAATGGAAAAAGCCAGCTTAAGAAATATCAAAGAGATGGGCTACTGTAAGCACCAGTAACAAAGAATGGAGGAAAGAGGTCAAATATGACCATGTAAGTTTTTGTTCAACTCAGTGCTATATGGTTACCAGTCTAATGCCTCTAATGCTCTTTTTCAGGACACTCCTCCAAATAATCCTTGCCACTTAAAGATAAGTACACTGTAAAGAATGCCCTTGGTGATTTGATAGGGATTGCATTGAATCTGTAGATTGCCTTGGGCAGTATAGCTATTTTGACAATATTGATTCTTCCAATCTAAGAGCATGGTATATCTTTCCATCTGTTTGTGTTGTCTTTCATATATTTCATCAGTGTCTTATAGTTTTCAGAGTATAGGTCTTTTGTCTCTTTAGGTCAGTTTATTCCTAGGTATTTTATTCTTTTTGAAGCTATGGTAAATGGGATGGTTTCTCTGATTTCTCTTTCTGATCTTTCATTGTTAGTATATAGAAATGCAATCAATTTCTGTGAATTAATTTTGTATCTTGCAACTTTGCCAAATTCATCAATGAGTTCTAACAGTTTTCTGGTAGAGTCTTTAGGGTTTTCTAGGTATAGTATCATATCATCTGCAAACAGTGATAGCTTTACTTCTTATTTTCCAATTTGGATTCCTTTTATATCTTCTTATTCTCTGATTGCTGTGACTAAGAATTCAAAACTATGTTGAATAGTAGTGGTGAAAATGGACATCCTTGTTTTGTCCTTAATCTTAGTGGACATGTTTTCAGTTTTTAAGCATTGAAAATGATGTTACCTGTGAGTTTTTCATGTATAGCTTTTACTATGTTGAGGTAGGTTACCTTTATGCCCACTCTCTGGAGTTTTTAGCAGAAACCAGTGTTGAATTTTGTCAAAAGCTTTTTCTGCATCTATTGAGAGGATCATATGGTTTTTATTTTTCAGTTTGTTGATGTGGTATATCACACTGATTGATTTGCATATATTGAAGAAACCTTGCATGAATGGGATAAATTCCACTTGATCATGGTGTATAATCCTTTTAAAATTTGTATGGAAACACAAAAGGCTCCAAATAGCCAAAGAAATACTGAAAAAGAAAAACGGAAACTGAGGAATCAGGCTCCCTGACTTCAGACAATACTACAGAGCTACAGTTATCAAAATAGTATGGTACTTGCACAGAAACAGAAATACAGATCAACAGAACAGGATAGAAAGCCCAGAAATAAATGCAAGCACCTATGGTCAACTAATCTATGACAAAGGAGGCAAGAATATATAGTGAAAAAAAGAGAGTCTCTTCAATAAGTGGTGCTGGGAAAACCAGACAACTACACGTAAAAGAATGAAATTAGAACACTCTCTGACACCACAGACAAAAATAAACCCCAATGGACTAAAGACCTAAATATAAGATCAGATACTATAAAACTCCTAAAGGAAAATACAGGCAGCATGCTCTTTGACATAAATCACAGCAACATCTTGTCTGATCCAGCTTATAGAATAATGACAATAAAGGCAAAAATAAACCAATGGGACCTAATTAAACTGAAAAGATTTTTCATAGCAATAAAACCATTAAAAAAAAAAGACAACCCATAAAATGGGAGAAAATGATGCAACCTACAAGGGCCTAATCTCCAAAAGATACAAACAACTCATACAACTCAGCAACAATAGCAAGAAAACAAGCAACCCAATTGAAAAGTGGGCAGAAGACCTAAATAGACATTTCTCCAAAGAAGACATATGAATAGACAACATAGAAAAATGCTCAGCGTCAGCTAATTTTTAGAGAAATGCAAATCAAAACTACAATATGTACCACTTCACACCACTCAGAATGGCTGTCATTAACAAATCAACAAATGCTGGAAAGGGTGTGTAGAAAATGGTACTTTCCTACACTGTTGGTGGAAATGTAACTTGGTATAGCTATTGTGGAAAAAGTATGGAAATACTTCAGAAAATTAAATATAGAACTACCATATTATCTAGCAATCCCACTCCTGGGTATTTATCTGGACAAAACATTCATTCAAAAAGATGCACCCTTATGTTCATCACAGCATTATTCAGAATAGTCAAGACTTGGAAACAATGCAAATGTCCATTGACAGATAAATGGATTAAGAAGATGTAGTACATATATACAGTGGAATATTACTCAGCCATTAAAAAGGACAAACTAATGCCCTCTGCAGCAACATGGGTGGAACTAGAGGTTCTCATACTAAGTGAAGTAAGAAAGAGAAAGACAAATACCATATGATATCACTTATTTGTGGAAATTAAAACATGGTACAACGATCCTATCCACAAAACAGAAACAGATCAGGGCCAAGGAGGGCTGACTTGTGGTTCCCAGGGGGGAGTGGTGAGGGAGTGGGATGGACAAGGAGTTTGGGATTTTTGGATACAAACTGTTACATTTGGAATAGATGGGCAATGGGGCCCTACTGTGCAGCACAGGGAACTATGTGTGATTGGGTCAATTTGCTGTACAACAGAAATTGAAAAAACACTGTAAATCAACTATACTTTATAAAAAAAGATGAGTATACTGATTAAAAACACCTTTTCTATGTAATTTGAGATGAGAGATTGAGGTCAAGATATAATATCTACATCTGGAATATCCTTTGCATTGCTTCATGTAACACTTGAAAATATATTTGGAGTGCATACATGATTATAAATAGTGAGCCTTCCAATATCTTTATGAAGTTAAGAAGTTTACCAACTTAGGAAAACAGAATTAGTTAATCGTATGATGGTCAAATAAACTATTAATTTGATCAACAGCTCTTAAATATGAAAACAGGTTGACAGAACTGAATTTTGGAATAACATAAGTACAAAGTCTACATTAAATTATAAACTTACAAAAATGATTAGATACAAGCAATTGAACATCAAACTATAAATTACATTTAATCAAATTTTTACCACATTCTTTTCTAAAAACTTTGAACAATTTTTAAGTAAGTCTGCCATGAGGTCAAATTGATTACATGGGTATTAGGCACATCTGAATAATACACTGAAAACAAAAACAATGTACTTATGTCCAACATTTAGAGATGAAGATAGACAGAGAATGGACAGCAGAAGGAAGGGTAAAAGAGAGAAAAATGTCACAGATAGTTAGGAGGATATATTTATACAAATTGAAGTTCAAAGGTAAGAGACAGAGAATCTTTCTTAAATAACCTTCCTCAATTTCAGAGAATCATTCTTAAGTAAACTTCCGGTATTCAGAACTCAACTAAACCATTTTTTAAGAGGAATGAATTTCTGGTTCAGCTGGTTTTACTAAAACACACAAAAACTCAGCTCTGGCCAATTCTTAATATGTAGCTTAGACTTGCCTTCTATTTTCAAGCATGAAGAATTATTGCTAACCTTTGTCAATCGATATTTATTATTTTCATCACATATAATGCTAGCAAGTTTCCAGGAGATATACAAAATACAAACATGTAGTATGTTCCCAGGATATTTAGAGAGGAAAATAAAAATAAAATGTATGAAACAATTATAGTCCCTTAAGTGTTTGGTTTGACCAAAGGGAGCAATAGAAGATAGAAAAAAGAAATCATTCTAGGTTTGAATAATTAGAGTTAGAATTTGAAGGATGGGTATTCTTTTGAGAGGTAAATCTTGAGTCTAGTCCTTAGCAGCTAATGAGTGCTTGAATAGATGAATAAACTATAAGTAAGTTGATGGAAGAAGAAACATGTGGATGTTCCCTGTAAAGAGAATGGTACAAGCAAAAGCAAGACTGATTAAGTCATATGCAGAAGGAAAACGGCAAAGTGGTCCAATCAAAGAAGCAGGTGAATCTTGGGGAAAACATGAATTTTGATAGAAAGAGTAGAGTCAACATTGCTTATTTACCCCAATTACGGTGGTTGGAAATATCCCCAGATGACAGTATGATGATGAGTGATAACACTATTAAATATCCCATCTATAAATATACGTAGGTTACACAGGCTAGGATTTTGAGCCCAGATGTATCATCTCACTGATCTGAATTCAAATCTTACTCTTATCTTTACTACTCAAGTGATCTCAAGCAAATTCTTCTCTCTTGGTCTCTCTAGATATAAAAATAAGCCTAAAAGTAACTTAGCTCTCAGAATTATTGTAAAAATTAAATAAGAAAACACATTTCAAGTACATTTTTAGTTTCACAATCATAAGTTTAAAAAACTTGTGTAGAAGAAACACAAAATACTATGCCAAAATTATAAATCTCCACAGTGCTTTTAACATTCCAATTAAATAAAAAAATTCAAAACATGCTTTCATTTGAGTAAAACTAGATAATGGGTGAATTTACATGTTTCCAAGTTGACAGCTTAGAGTTAGAGCAGAAGTAGCCAGGTTTACATTTAAGCTGACTATTCCTAAGAACCACATTTTTTCCCTTTTTTTCTGAGCCTTTGATAATTTCAGTGAGAGTCAAAAAGAACCAAATGGATAAAAAAAAAAAGGAAGCCCAGTAATAAAAGGTTAGCATTTTCATCATCACAGTTATTGGACATGTCATTTCTCTAAAAACAGAAAAGCAAGTGGTTTCTAAAACCTAAGCCAGAAGCAAACATAAAACACCACTTAGAGACCCAGTAATTTCCCACAAAGATTATACTCTTCTGTTGTTAGATAATAAGTATTATTTGACAAATGAGACAAAAGACACTTTAAGTTTATATTATTACTATCAGAAAATACGTGTTTTTTTGACAAATTAAATAGAAAGATTCTTAAAGCTTATACTGTTGCAAATCTATTCCCAGTAGGTATTTATATGGCTGGAATAATATCCAGATTTGAAATACAGAATTAGAAGAGTCAATTCTATTGATCAGAGTATTTAAAACACAAAAGATCAACAGTCAGAAAAGGTGAATCATAAATTAATGGAGACATGGTGGGATAGCAAATAAAATTTCTAACCTCAAACCTTCAACTGAAGGAAGGTAACAATCCAGAAGAGGCTGTTCTTATGTGGAAAAGTCACTGGAGATAAAAGTATTAATACTTATTTTATATATGTGGATTTAATATTATTTTTGATACACTGCCAACACACCATAATACTCTTAAGTATTTTCATTTTACATTTAAATTGTGGAATTGAACTAACAACAATATAATATCATTTGGTAGCAGAGCAGTATCTCATAATCAGAGAAACTTGGAAGATGCACCTATATCCTCAATAAATAATTTTTCTTATTAAAAACCATTTTCACCCCATCTCAATTTAGTAGATTACATTTGAATAAGTTATCAGAAGACTTTTACCATACCAGTGTACTCTAAAGAGTACACTGGCAGGATGTACACTCTTAGATTTTTTTTTTTTTTTATCTTTTGTCTTTTTAGGGCCATACCCACAGCATAGGGAGGTTCCCAGGCTAGGGGTCGAATTGGAGCTACAGCTACCGGCCTAAGCCACAGCCACAACAACGCAGGATCCAAGCTGCATCTGCAACCTACGCCACAGCTCATGGCAATGCTGCATCCTTAACCCACTGAACAAGGCCAGGGATCAAACCTGCGTCCTCATGGATACTAGCTGGATTCATTAACCCTGAGCCACAATGGGAACTCCCACTCTTAGACCTTACCTCAATACAGATCTATTTAAAGAACATTAGATAAAAATGTATTCTTATGTACCAGAAGCAACCAAAGCTGTAGCAGAATAGATTTGATAAGTTAATAATGGACTAAACCAATTAAAATTAAATTTGCAATGCATTTAAACTAAAATAAAATGAAAAACTTTTGTAGTAGAAAAAACAACACTGTTATATATTAAAGACACATATTTCCCCTACACCAGCGTGTGAGGTCAAAATAGAAGAGAATCAGTAAAGTCAGTAAGTTCACTTTGGGAGAAAAACATCATTTTTTTTTTTTTAGCCCAGATATCTGAAAGCCTTTAAGTTGTAATAGTGAAATCAATTTTATTTTGTGGGGACCCCAACCAAAACCCTAAGGATGCTGCTGTTTATATTCTATAATTACTGTAAAAAAGAGCCTCATCTCACTTCATTCCTGCCACTGAGAATTACAAACCGTCTTGTGAGGTAGTAACCTGGCATTTTCAAGCTTCAATTGCTTTATTTGGCAGAATTTAGTAGCTTCTGAAAATAATTCCTATTTATCACATTCATAGCCTAGAGGAAATCAGGGTGTGTCTAAAATCCATTTTCATCTGGAAGTAGCTCCACGAGTGTGCAACCTTACATAAAGTTTAAATTTGTCTAATGCAGTTTATCTTTAGCTTTACCTATCTTTTGAGAAAGATTTTTCTGGTTCTAAATGTAGATGGCTGTTCATTTCCAAATAGTAGGCCTTGGCCTTTGACTGAAGAGTGGGATCGCAATAGGATATGTGAAGTTTAAGACAGCTCCTTAAGTTAAAAAGAAATCCCACTATCAATACAATGGAGCCAAGAGAGTCTCTTCAACAAATGACGCTGGAACAAATTGGCTCTACACGTAAAAGATGAATCTAGACACAGATTTAATACCCTTCACGAAAGTTAACCCCAAATGGACCAGAGACCTAAAAGTAAAATGCAAAATTATAAAACTCACAGAAAATAACATAGGAAAAACCTAGATAGTCTTGGGTATGGTGATGTCTTTTTTTTTTTCTTTTTAGGGCTGCACCTGCGGCATATGGAGGTTCCCAGGGTTGAATCAAAGCTACAGCTGCCGGCCTACACCACACCCACAGCAACACGGGAACCGAGCCACATCTGCGACCTACAACACAGCTTATGGCAGTGCAGGATCCTTGACCCACTGAGTGAAGCCAGGGATTGAACTCTTATCCTCATGGATGCTAGCTGAGTTCTCAGTCCACTGAGCCACAGCAGGAACTCCCAGTGATGCCTTTTTAGATCCAACACTAAAGGCATGCGCCATGAAGGAATTAGTTGATAACCTGGACTTCATCAAAATTAAAAACTTCTGCTTTGCCAAAGGCAACATCAAGAGAAACAGAAGGAAAGCCACAGACTAGGAGAAAACATTTGCAAAAGACACATCTGATAAAGGTCTATTATCCAAAGTATACACTGAGTAAAATTTAACATTAAGAAAATAAACCCATTTTAAAATGGGCCAAAGCTCTTAACAGACACCTCACTAATGCAGAATCACAGGTAGCAAACAGGCATAGGAAAAGATGCTCCACATCTTTTCAGTATGTTATCAAGGAAATGCAAATTGAAACAACAAGGAGATAATACTTCAAGCTTATTAGAATGGTCAAAATCTGGATCACTGGCAACACCAAATTCTGGCAATAATGTGGAGGAACAAAAACTCTCTTTGCTGATGGGAATACAAAATGGTATGGCCACTCTGGCAGACAGTTTGCCAGTTTCTTACAAAACTAAGCATACTCTTACCATGTTATCTAGAAATCTCATTCCTTTGTATTTACCCAAAGAAGCTGAAAACTTATGTCCACACAAAAACCTGAAAACTTAGGTCCACACAAAAACCTGAAAACTTATGCTTATAGCAGCTTTATTCATAATTGCCAAAACTTGGAAGCATCCAAGATATCACTTAGTAGGCAAATGAGTAAATAAAATGTGGTACATTCAGATAATGGAATATTATTCAGTGCTAAAAGCCACCAGCTATCAAGCCATGAAAAGATACGAAGGAAATTTAAATATATTTTACTGATAGAAGCCAATCTGAAAAGGCTACATTCTGTATGATTCCAGCTATATGACACTGTGGAAAAAGCAAAACCATGGAGACAATAAAAAGATCAGTGTTTGTCAAAGGTAGGGTGGGAAGAGAGAGGAATCATTGAAGCACAGAGATTTTTTTTTACAACAAAAATACTTGGTGTGGTACAACAGAAAGAGTGAACCCTAAGATAAACTACGGACTTTGGGTGATTAGGATGAACCAAATTAGGTTCATCCTTGGTAAAAAAAATACCGTTCTGGTGAGTGATAATGGGGGAGAGCATGTATGTGTAGGAGCGGGGAGTACATGGGAAATTTCTGTGCCTTGTTCTCAATTTTGTTGTAAACCTAAAACTGCTCAAAATATAGTCTATTAAAATTAAAAAGAAATTTAGATGGAAATAGATAGTGGATTTAATGTTATTCACTTTATCTGCAAGTGCCTCTGAAACTGTTCACGATAAAAATCTATAGAAACCAACGAGTTAGCACATAGAAATATTACTGAATCCCTAGGTCAACTAGCTTTCCAGCATTACACATTAGCATTCTGTTTAGATATTTGAACCACTTTATATTGTTATGGATCATGTAATTAAAACAGTAAGATAAGGATTGAGTTACTTTATCTGAGATTTGCATTCATTAACAGCTGAGCTAAGTGAATGAATAAAAAATTAACTATTTTAGTATACCCCATGCTTGAGAACAATCTGAAATTTCATAAAGATATGTTCTTAAGACATTGAATTAGTCAGAAATTCGTCAATCTAAAGCAGTGTCAGCCCAGTTCAGGCAAAACTCAAATTTCAAGAGGATTGAAACACTGGCAATGGGGTGCTTTTTTTTCATTTACTTATTTCAAAACATTTATTCAGAACTTACTGCATATTAGAAACTAGAGTAGGCAATGGGAATATAATGAAGGATAAGTTGTGTCTTTTAAAAAACACAGACATCCACATACATATTTATAATACATATAAACAACAGTATTATTATTAAAATAACATTTGCAATGTACCAGACACTGGTCTAAGTTCTGTACTGATATTAACTTATTTTAGCCTCAAAATGATTTTATAAGTCTATTATTATAATCCTCATTTACTGAGTCAAAAAAATTACAGTGTGGTTAGACAGGTTGTCAAAAGTTATACAGCTAATGTCTCTTATTAGACGGCCCCAACAATAGGAAAATAAGTAAAGAAGTGTATACAAGAAAGAACGTGTTAAATCACCCAAGAGTGCTAGGAATCAAGAGACACAGAGATTCATAGGCGAGATAGCTGGCAACAGTTTGCAAGAAACACACATCTCAGGGTGGTGGCTGGCACTGGAGTCATCTTTCAAAGATGATAAAATACCGAAAAGCAGAGACTGGACTTCAGGGACAGTGAAAACAGTATCATTAAATGTGGACGAGGGAAAGCACAGGGTGTGCTTAGGAAAACACTGGATGGTCCAGCTTAACTAGAGGGTAGGGGTAGCAGATGTCTGTTTATGGGGTACGCAGAATCCCGAGTGGCCCAGCCCTGCCTCCTCAGTATTTCTAGCCCTTGGGTCAGGTGGCTGGGAGCCAGGCTGTCTGTCCACTTGGCTTGTAAAGTACATGTTGAGAACTCTCTTGGCTGTTCTCTGAGTTATGGAGAAACAGAAGGTCCACTCTCAGTCCCCAAAGAAGAGAGGTAACACAGCAATAATGGCTTTTGAAAGCACACACAAGACCTCCTAAAACCATATCATAGCTTTATGGATGCTGACAGAGGAATCCTAATGGAGATCATGGGCTGGGGGGGGCCCAAGAAAACAGGTGAGATTCAGCAAAGACGCCTGGAGCTTCCCTGTTTATTTCCCTGCTGCTTTTGAGAAGTGGGAGACAGCTATGTCTTTGGCTTGGATGTATACACAATGAAAGTATTGTATAAACGTGTCCTGTGTTCTGAGAAATAATAATAAAAAAAAAAGGATGACTGGAAATATAATCAAAGAATCTTGCTTTAGGCCCAGTCTTTCAGAAAAAAAAAAATCTGTTGGAAGATGAAAATGTTACAAGTAAGAACATATGGGTTTCACAGTAATATCATTTGATAACTTAATGGGCTATGTCTCCTCAGTAGCACAGAACTACAGTGTATGTGGCTCTTACTCCGTCTAAATCCACCTTGAGAAAAATACACAATTAATTGTTACTAAACTCATATCACAAATGGGATAAGAGCGGCAGGGGAGTTTTTAAATGACTGCTCAAGGTCACTAGATGCAGTCAGTTTCTTCTAATCAGGGTTTTATCTACAATTCCTTCCTGAGATATATGTGATATGTGGCTAGAAGCACGTCCCTCTGGGTCGCTGTAAAATCCTGAGAGGTGCAGATTCCATGATTTAGGAAGGTGTTGATTATAGTTCTCTACCTTTATAAAATAATTGATCATTTTCAAAGCAGTTTCACATCTATCACCACTTCATACCAACCCGAGCCAGGCAGGCAGGGGAGACTTAAAGGCAGGGGGAGACTTAAAGACAGGTGAAGAGATGGTGGCTTGTCCACAGCTCACAATATAAAAGGCAAACAACCAAATCCAGGATAACCCGGGGTTTTGGTGTTTATATCTTGTGGATCTAAGTCCAGTGTTTTCTGCACTAGGAACATGGTGCTTTTTGTTAAAACTATTTGTACTGGGTTCAGATGACATTAAAAGAGACCTAGTGAAAATAACAGACATTTGGAAATGAAACTTTTTACTCCATGGAGAAATCATGTCTGACTATAGAGCAAAATTCTATTCTGTGAGTGAAGGTATAAAAATCCATGCTGGTGGTAAAAATGAATCTGAAATTCGTGTCCTCTATCTTTGACTATTAGTCTATTTTCTACAGAACTTTTATAAGAGAGAAAATTATGGAGTTAATCCCCCCAAATCTAGTAATCAATTAAAATTCTGTTATACAGTTCAGGATGAAGGATGACCTCTATGATTTCAAAATCATTAAAAGGTAACTCTGAATATACCTGATGATAGAAAAGTCTGCATTTTATTGCCTATTTATTTACTAGCAATTGAATTTTCCAGAAAATGTAATTGTTTTCAGTGGAGAAATATCTGTAATCAGGTAGACTTTACCTATATTTTATACATGCAATAAAAAGAGAAATAAAAATAAAATTCCACACATTATAGTTATATTTGTTTTATGACAGGAAGTTATGACAGGAAGATTACAATTAATTTAAACTTGTAGTTTCAGATTATTTTGCTTCCCTAGTCCCCATCGCCACAGCCAACTTTATGTCACATGCTTTCTCCCTTCCTTCCTGAATATTTAGTCCACATTTCACAGATAAGCCAAAGTACTTAGCCTTTTAGCACTGATCTGTCTCTGGAATACAGTATCTACTTCTGTTTGACAGTCTTTGTAATCATTATCAACCCTTCCAGTGCAAAACCTATAGACAGGTCATTTGCTAAAACAGAGATGCTAGATTTGTGTTTGTTTCTTCCAAACTTTTATCTGTTCAAATAATCTGTCCAAGATATGCATTTCCACTTCATCAAATATTTAACACATGATGATCCAGATGTTAGGTATTATATTTTAGGGATTGTTTTCTTCATCCTTAAATTAATTTATTATTTTTCAGGCTTAACCATTGGCTAAGTATTTTCCTTCTTTTCCTTTCACTTTAAAAAATAAATATATACAAACCATAGAAAGATGGGGTTTCATATAATGAGATAAATCTTTACTGCCATCTGCAACTGTAGTTTGATGAGAAACTTTCTTTAGCCAAATGTAATGCAGCATGATTCAGGTGACCCCTATGTTATCCTTTTGTGAATCAGCACTGCGCTATCTAAAAATGTGTGGGATAGGTGTACTAAAGATAAAAATACAGTTAAAAAAGCAATTTAAGTAGATCATATGTTATAGAAAGATTACCTGTCAGGAAGATCAGAAAAGAACTGAATTTAAAATTATGACATCCTACTCAGAACCACCTTGTTATATGTGACTGGGTAAAGAATTCCACTTCATATCTAATGCCTACATCTTATATGATAAAACCCGTACTAGAGAGCACTGGAGATTTTCAACCACTTAAATGTTCTGTTTATATCTTACCCCATCCTGGCAAGAATAATACAGATTATTGTGTTTTAGGTGGTTGAGACTAAAAATAACTTTAAGATGAAGAACAGTATCAGAGAGTATAGTGATCTTGTCTCTGGATGCACAGTAAATTCATGTGGGGAAATTTCATAACCTGCTATTCCCAGGTCTCACCCGAGACCAAGTAATTAGAATAACGTGAGATGGAACCCAGCCAACAGTTTTTATAAATGGCTCTGCTGAGAGTTCTACCCGACATCCCATTATGATGGTGATTACAAGCACAGATTTGGAGTGAGATGACCTAAATTCAAAGTGGCTCCTGACTATCAGCTATGAACAAGTTATTTAACCTTTCTCAGAACTAGTTCTCATCTATAAATCAAGTACCGACCATTTGTATTGTTTCAGGGATTAGGCGAGCTAATTCCTGCCATAGATTAAGTACTATTCCTATTATGTGACAGGGGAAGAGTCTCTTCATGGGCAGGTGAAGTGTAACAGCATATGCCAAGTTCAAAAAGTACAGTTCAGTTCCTGCACCCAATTGCTCATGGCATTCTAAATTTTCACTGTCATATCACTTCCTGAATTAGAACTTTATATCTTTCTTTAGAGGAAGTACTGTGCCTTTTTGAAGCCATGGAACCACGTGGTTAAGAGCATGAACTTAGGAGCCAACAGCCAAGTTCAAATTCCAACTGCACCTTCTATTAGCCCTGTGACATTGGTCTAACATTTAAATTCTCTGTTCCTCAATCTGCTCATCTGTAAAATGTGCTACTCATAGTACCTGCCCCAGAGGAATGTTGTGATGATTAAACATATTAATATACACAATATAGATAGCATTTAGTATGTTCTCAGCACATTGTACTCAGTAAATGTCATCTATTATCTTTGATGATAATGTTGATGTTAGTAGTGAACTCTACTGAGGTTTCAACCAAAGGTGTCTATTTTCCAAAATCTAACACTGTGCCAACCAGATCCTTACCTATTCTCCCACGCCATGTCCACTAGAACCAAGTGTGGAGAATAAAGTTTTCAAGGATAGGGTTCACATCTCTCTTGCTCATCTTCCAAATCACAGAATTTTTGGAAGCGATAATTCAAATCCACAACCATTTCTTGAAAATGGTCTGAAAGATCATGTCCTAATGTTAGTTAATAAGAATTATCTTCTTTCCATATGCATTTATTTTATGAATGTGACTTGGTCATATGTAATATGGTTACATGTGCTCACACTGATGCTGACATTAAGAGGAAAATTAAGAGAATCTACAAATTACTGCTATGTTGCAGTTCTCATATGAAAGCTTCTTTTGGGAGCTCTAATAAAAAATATTCTTAATGACACCTTTAGACATCTTGAAGAGACATCTGATATTCTCCAATAATGTTGAATGTCATATTTTAGTATTTTATGCTATTCTTTTGCACTTTTAATTAAAATTCAAAATTTGAAAAAAATGTTCTGCCAGAGAAGCATTATGTAATTCATGAATTTACTATTTATTTCCCCACTGTAACTATTAGCTAATGCTTCATCACAACCAAAATGCCTACAGAGAATGCACCTCAGAGTGTCAAGGATCCAATTGGAGACGATAATTAGCAGCAATAAAAGTGTTTACAACTAAAGCTGTGGAGGTACTTGTCGTAAGGGATTCATAATAACGTATCTCACATCTGACAAAAGGCACATAATAATCTTTTATTGCTTTCCATGCTTTGAGGGCTTTAATTTTTCTCAAGTCAAACAAGGTCTTTTCACATTATATTTACTTGACCCTTAATGTGCCAAAAGAGGTACTTTCTGAAATAAATACTATTATGAGCTACTGAAAAAGCCTCAAGGCAAAACACCCAACTTATTAGCTATGATGTTATGAGGCTTCACGAATTGCATCTCGTGGAAGGCAAATAAAATCCTTCTATCTGTCACTGCCTATTTCTTAATACTTTACAGCTGCCACCCAAAAAAATCCCTTTGCTGAAGCTTCTAGCAGTGGAAGGTCTATGAAGGAGAGATGAAATGCAGAGGAAAAGTGGTCATAGTTATATTTGCCATAGGATCGCAAATGCAGGTGTCAGGAAATTAGTGACATTCTTTATCCATCACTTACCAAGTTTGTTTTCTATGAAAAGAGAGGATCACCAATCTTTCTTTAAATGGATATCTCTGAGAGTCAGCCTCAATGCTTTTAAATTTATGGCCCTGTTCATTGGAGGCAGTATCCATTCAGGCATGCATGCATTTAACAAATAAAGTGAGTTCTTACTCTGTGCCAGGCGGTATTCTGAGAAATAAGGATATAGCAGTAAATACAACCACAAAGTTTCTGCTTCTGTGGAACTTCATTCTAGTGGAGGCCAAACAAATAATAAACAAATAAATATATAATTATTTTTATTTATTTATTTTTTGGCTGAGCCTGTGGCATTTGGAATTCCCTAAGGTCAAACTCAATCCACAGCAGTGACAATGTGGAATCCTTATAACCAGTGGGCCACCAGGGGGATTCCAATTATTTTTAAAAAGGGACATAGGTAGTATCAAAGAGGGATGTTTTTATATAGCTGAAATAGTTCATAATACATGTACATATATGACAATGAAATATATACTTATTTGAATATCAAATATATACACATTAATACATAAGTATACCTGTAAATATGTATATATATTTGAATATGAAAATATATACATAGATACATATTTATATATGTGTATATGTGCATACATATTTCCCATCTCCTAGTTTTCCCATTCCACATTCCCTTGAAGAACTTTGTCACTCTCTCGCCAAGAGTAAGTGCTTATGTTCTCTGTCCTTAAAAAGGGGTGGGCCTTTGTGATTTCCATGAGTAAAGAATAACACAGAAGTGCCTCTCTATGATCTCTGAAGCTAGACCATGACAGTGATACAGCTCTTGTCGAACTTTCTCTCAGGATATCCACCCTCAAACCCAGCAACCAGGCTAGGAGGCAGTCTGGGAAACATGGCCTCACCCACATGGAGAAGAACAGATTCAGCTCATAACCCAGCTGAGCTCTCAGCCCACAGCTCCAATTGCCAGACATGTGAATGAGCCATTTTTTAAAGTGTATTCTCCAACCCTTTTACACTATTCCAACTGAGGTCACTGGAGCAAAGATGAACGTCCCCTATTAAGCCTTCCCCCATTGCAGATTTACGAGCAAAATCAATCATCATTATAGTTTTAATCCGCTAACTTTTGGGGTAGTTTTTACACAACCATGTATAGCCAGGATGTAAGTGATGAATGGAGTGAGTCCTTCCAGTTTTAAGATTAGATGGCAGGTAAGACAACCTGAAAATAACTTGGGTGACAAAAGAAAAGGCCTGCTGTGCTGCCCCCCACGCTAAAGTAAGAGCAAGAGCAGGATCTGTGTTAGCAGGGTTACACCCTCAGGTTGAATTCTAAGAGAAGGTCTAGTCATTTTCCCGGAAATGGCTTTGAGTGTTGTGTTCAAGTTTGCCCAGTGAGGCATTGAACCCGAGGCCAAAAGCTGTGTACAGAAGCTCTGCAAATGAGAGATTAGCATAAACTTGAACAAGGCATTTAACCTAACAAAGTCCCTTTATGTGTATGTGTGTGTATATAAATATATATGTATATAATAAAAATATGTATTCATCTTAATACTGTCTGTCATACAATACTACAAGGTAAATAACAGTAACACAAATGCTAATATTTTGGGGTCTGTTATATGGTAGGCACTATACTATATGCTTTTTATACATCACCATGTGTATTCTTAAAACCATTCAATTTCTAGGTACTATTGTTACCTCCTTTTTCAGAAAGGAGGAGACCAAATTAGAGATTAAATAACTAGCCCAAGATCAACTGTAAGTATTGCAGTAAGATTTAAAAAGCTAAATCTTCCAGCTCGAGAGTCAGGTCTCTTAACTACATGCTGTACCAAGTAAGATCATATGCATGAAAGATGTAAAGTTCTGAAAATATGTAAGTGAATGAAGAAGCAGGATAGAATTGAACATTCGGAAAAAGCACAAGTGCTACAGAATGAATTGAGGAAGAATTTTGGAAAGGCTGGATGCTTCTGGCACTGCCCACACCTTCACAAGATATGAAGCCAAAAAAGGGGTGGGGTTAGACTTGGGAGATAAGCAGACAAAATGCCATATTTCTGTTCTGAAGAGTAGGGCTTCAGAGAGATGGGTTGGAGAGCAAACATAAAGGAATGAAGCAAGGGGCTTCCAGGATCTAACTCAGATTGTGTGATCTTTCTTTTATCTGTGTTTAGGGAATGGATATGCTGCCTTATTCACATAGACTTTAAGGTTGCTGCTTTGATAGTCTAGAAATCGGCAATGATCACACACTCCTTGGCTCCTGTGTGCCTTTGTTTTGCATTCCAACTACTGGCTTTGGTCTTTCTGTTCTAGCATCAACTGCAGCCATTCACTGGGGCATCTCAGAAGATTATTTAGGGCTTAGTTTAATACTTTGGAACAACACCCCCCTCCGCCCCACTCCCCCAACTGCCCTGCTCCATAAAAATTTATACACAAAACACAGTGCATGTCCTTATAAACAGTATTTTCAGTGGCAGCTCCCTTGTGTTTTCAATCCTATTGTCCAATCAGTTTCCACAGGGAAGAAACGAGGACATTGTGCTTGATGTTCCCAAACTGCTTTTTCACTACTAAATCCCTCAATCAGAAGCTCCTGTTAATTTTACCTCCTAAATGCCTATGTAATTAATCAACTTTTTACCACCTCCATGATTACATCCAGAGGCAACCTGATCTCTTACCTGACTTATTGTAATACATGTATCAGTTTCCTCTTCTCTATTTCTCTTTTCCATAACTCCATCTCCCTAACCCACAGTAATACATACTACAGAAAGAGCAACTTTTGTCAAATGAATATCTAACTATGTCACCCTTCAACAGTTCTTCAATAGCCTCAGGATAAAGAAAAGAAGCTTATATTGCTCATAAAGAAGGCCATAAGTCTTGGCTTGCTGGAATAGTACCAATTTATTGCAGTTCCCAATTTATCTATTTATGGCACAATTATTAGTATCATCTCTTTCACTTTCAAAAGTGTGCTGATTTGGATAATATATTCTATGGTTATTAAATTTAAAAGGACCTTCATCATTTTGCCTTTCCATGCTTATCTCTATTGTCTACTTTCCTGAGCCTCAGATCATATGAGTAATTTCTCTAACATTCTAGTCCTTCTTTCACTTCTGGAGCTTTGCCCATTCTATTCCCTCTACATAAAATGGCATTTCCTGCTTTTTGTCTGGTTAACTTCTCTTTATTCTTCACATACCGAGGAAAATTAAAAAGCCTTTTCTTCTTTCCCAAAACTGAGATAGTCTCCTTTGAGTTCCCACAGCATTCCATATTCAGTCCTAGAGTAGCACTTATTCTATATAGTAGTTATGTATTTGTTTGTTTCACCTACTAAATTGTAAACTGATTAACGTTCAGATAATATCATGCTCACTTTTGTATCCCAGAGTATAAACAGTCCCTAATACACAGTAGTTTTTTGAAAGATATTTCCTAAATGACAGAGTGATAGCACAAGTGAACAAGTCTAAACTCTAGTAAAGAAGAGTTATTTTGGGAGTGCATATATATATCCAGGGAGTTTAAAATTTGTTTGCTGAAGCATCCACGCTTTGTTGACTTCCAACTTCTTTGAAAGAGGGAGAGCTCACTTGAATCAGATAAGATTTTGTTCCTATCTTAAATCTGGAATACAGTATATATTCACAGTCTTCTGTGTTAACTTCACTAAGAAACTTCAGCTTTGGCAGGCCACTGCTGTGAATATTCTAAATGGGAACTAAAGAATCCCAAGATTCTTTCATGATGCAGTTCTTTTATTTGGTAAATGGAGGAAGGATATTATTAGAAGTTGTTACTTTCTATTTGTCAGTGGTAGACACCATTAACAATCCATTTTAAGCCTCACTTTAACTAAAGAGAACATTTAGTAAATGATACATATAAATTCTTGGAAGATAGTGATTTAAAACAAAATTATATAAACTTCAAGTTATATGTGTAAGATATCAAGTGCATAGGTAATTTGTAGTAAGAAATTTTTGCCATTGGATGAGTTTATTTATCAAATTATACGCACTGGTTTCTATATCTCATATGAATCTAATCATAAAAGAGATACTTCTGCTTAGCAAATTAGAATAGAAGAAAATAGTCATAAACTGAAAGGGATATCAACACTAACAAAAACCCTTTAGAAAACATCATACTTAATTTTGAAATACAATGGGCACAGAATAAGCCTTCTTGTTATCAGTATTTCATTCGAGACTGTCGATCTTAGTAAAATCAGGCAAAAAAAGAAAATAAAACATTGGGATTAATAAGAATGCTTAAAAAATTCCTGGATATAAAATTGATATAAAAGTCAATTGCATTTCTACGTGCCATTGATAAAGACCTAGAAAATGAAAAAAATGTAAAGATACCATTTAATGCCATCAAATTACTGAGCATTTAGTAATAAATCTAACAAAACATGTGCAAGAACTTTCTAGTAAAACTATAAATCTTCATTTAGATACATCATAAAAGAGCTAAATAAATGTAGATATGATCAATGTCTGCCACTGATTAATTACACAAGTGGCCCCATTTCTTCACTCCCTGTTACATTGATGCCCTATGCCATTTTATTCTGTAGTTCCTCTCACTATAGAGGTAATGTCTGTTTTAACACCAGTTAATACTAAGCTCAGGAATGGGATTTGTTGTGGGCAGTAGTGTGTATAGTAGGTTGATCACTGGTTTCCCAGTGACCTCCAAGTCCTAATCCCCAGAATTTGTGAACACTGTTACCTTTTATGGCAGAAGGGACTTTGCAGATGCAATTAAATGAGAGATCTTGAGATTGACAGATTCCCCTGGATTGTCTGGGTAGGCAGACATGTTATCATCGAAAAGGTCCTTATAAGAAGGAAGGTGATATCAAGTGGAGACAGAGAAAGATTTGAAGATGCTATACTGCTGGCTTGAAGATGGAAAAAGGGACCATGAGCCAAGAAAAGCAAGAGTGGAGGTAGTTTCCAGAAGCTGGAAGAAGCAAGGAAACAGATTCTCCTGTAGGGTCTACACGAAAAACCAGCCCTGACAAAATCCTGACTTTAGCCTAGTGAAATTTATTTCAGACTGCTGACCTCCAGAACAATAAGAAGATAAATCTGTGCTGTTTAAACCACCAAGTTTGTGGTAATCTGTTACAGCATTCATAGGAAATTAATTTAGTGTATAAGCAGATTGATACATGCAGAGGCTTGAAAAAAGTACATATCTTCAGTGCTTTGAGATGAAGTTCTGGTTAGAGAACTTTACAACAAATGATTTATTGAAAATGCTCTAAATTGGAAATCTAGAGTTTAGATATTAAAAGCACTCCAGGGAGTGTCCAGTAAAAGTGATGAATAAAGATCGAAATCGTGGTTATTTCACAATGAAATTTGGGACAACACTGGAAATTAAAGGATAATGGGACAAAGCCTTAAAATTTATATGAGAAAATAATTTCCAAACTGAATTTATATACCCAGCTAACTTATTATGTAAGGGTAAGCTTGAAATATAGATATTTTTGGCCATATGATTGTCAAAATACTGTATGTTCCATGTACCCTTTCTCATGATGTTATAAATGTGCTCTTCAAAATACAAAAGTACACAAGGAAACAAGAAGATATGGGACCAAAGAAAAAGAACTGAAATGCAAGGCAGCTAATGAATGACCAAAGGACAATAAAGCTGGGAGAAGCTGCTGGGCTTGGAAGATGGTCAGTGTACATTAGAACAGAATGGATCAGGAAAGGATAAAATTGATAGATTCTCTGGTGATTTAGAATATGTTGAGTTGAGATTTACAATTGTGTCAGAGGGACGGTATGCAGGATAGTAAGCGAGCAAGCAAATAACAGCAATAAAAACTAGGTCATATTAATTTTAAGGAGAAAAACTGCTCTCTGGCTCAGCTGAAAATATCATTTAAATAATGAGATGACATAATATAATCTAACCAAAATGAATGCTATAACAATTCTGAGAAGATGGGGAGGGGGTAAAGCAGGGAGAAAGGTTAAGTTTGGATGGAGACATACATGAAGAGTTAGTTCTCATATTCTATAGTTGCAAGTCAATAGATGATATCTAATCATCAAGAGCCAATAGTGTAAAATACTTATTTAGAAATGTGAAAAGAAATAAAAACACTAGCTCAAAGAAATGAATGTGGTGCCCCTGGAACATCATAGCTGCAAGCAGAAAAAGTAGAATACACATCTTTTTGTTGTTATAAAACTTGTAGGACCATTTGGCTTTTCAACTATGTCCACACACAAATTTCATACAACAAAATAATTTTTTTTGTTTCTTCTAGTTTCACTATCATTACGAAATCAAAGGAGTTAAAAAATATGAGAAGAAATGGTCTCCTGGGAATGAGAAAGATATTTGCTGGTGATATAATGAACAACAACAACAAAAGTAGATACAAGTTACAGCTGTTAACAGGCTATTTCTTCAATTCCATTGTCATGCACAGTGCACAACAGTATGCAGTTCACATTCTTTTGCTTTTCTTTTATTAATGTGAAGTACTTAAAAAATTATAGCTTCTACCCATTAATTAAAAAAACAAATAATTGCTGACAGGCAGACGGTGAAATCCTCAAAAAGGACAAAGTAAAGTAGGTGGGATAATGTACAACTCCATCCAAAAGCAAAAGATTCTATTAAGAGTGAATCTCAGGAGTTCCCGTCGTGGTGCAGTGGAAACAAATCCGACTAGGAACCATGAGGTTGTGGGTTTGATCCCTGGCCCCGCTCAGTGGGTTAAGGATCCGGCATGGCTGTGAGCTGTGGTGTAGGCTGCAGACATAGCTCATATCCAGTGTTGTGCGGCTGTGGCATAGGCCGGTAGCTACAGCTCCAATTTGACCCCTAGCCTGGGAAACTCTATATGCCACAGATGCAGCCCTATAAAGACAAAAAAAAAAAAGGGGGGGGGGAGTGAATCTCAGCTTTTACAGAAATCCCCCAGATGTTTCCTTCTGTCAGGAATAGTACGTGAACTACAGGAAGCATTCTGCAGCAGATATCACAATAGTGACTAGAATTTATATACTCTACATGGCAAACTAAAAAAGTGCAATCTTTAATTGGAATTTCAGAAAATTGATATATATTCCTTTTTTGATATTTTTGAAAGAAGTCTTCTTTCATACTTATTTATCCACAACTTTTCATCCAATCATAAACCATAAAATATTTAAGATGCAGGAGACCTTAGTCCAACATTTCCATATCACAGATAAAGCAATCAGGGGCCTAGGATGATTAAGTGCTGTGCCCAGGGCCACACTCAGTGATCAGCAGAATTGCCAGCATCAGGGCCTAGGGCTCTGACTCTATGACACTATGTCCCTAAAGACAAAACTATCTAATATAACTAGTATGAGTTTGTTATTCAAGTACAAAAAATTGGGAGAAACCAGGTAAATATAAAAATGAAAAAAAAAAAAAACAAAAACACAAGCATAAACTGCAAGTTCTTGGTGCATCTGTTAGAAAACAGGATTTGGAAGGCATCGAACCAAAAGCTTTACATCATCTGCTGGGTAGTGCCAGCTGTTTAATTTGGCAGAAATAAAGAATATTCCCTGTAATCAAACACCCTGCATAAGATTCTGGGCTATAATAAATTAATGAAGTGAGCTTCTCTTCTCTATTAGATTATCAGTGGCCACCATTTTCCAAGACAGAGATAATAAAACACCATACCATAAAATGCTCTATCAGCAAGGGTTCCTTTAGTGCCAAGTAATTATTAATGCTGGGAAAGAAATATGCTGGATCAGCTTTGGCAATGCATTCAAAAACCTCAGGCCCTGAAATCTCCACAGCCCATGCCCCAATTTACCACACTTACTCTCTCAGCTGGACTTCCCTCCTCCTATTGCTTTCTATAATAGAGAATTATAGAATCCGAAAACCTGAGGGGTTTTATAGGGATTCACTAGGCTAGTAATTCAAGAGAGAGAGTAAATTGCCTGAAAGAAACCATGATTGCTCTTGTTGGTGAAAGCCTAACCAAAAAATATTAGAAGACTATATAAAACTTTCCCTAGTTGCTTTAGGGCTCTGGTCTGTCCCATTTCAGAGTTACTTCCATATTATCTCAAACCCAGAACATTCAGGTATGCTCTACTTCTATGGCCCAGGTCCTTTGCAGAATCAATGCCTAGATGCTCAGATAACAGATTCCACGAAAATTGTGATCTAGAAAGATGGAAAATAATCCACACACTCCTTTGTAAGTCGTTCAGAATAATGGTCTGGGAAATAACACTTCCCGAATGATTGCAGATTTACACCTCCATACAGATTTGGACTGACTATAGGGTGATCAGTCTGAGCCTGTCCAAGATTTTAACACCAAAAGTCCTGAATCCCAGGGCACACCCCATTTCCATGCAAACCGGGGCAGTTAATCCCACATTGTACAAAGTGTTATTTTCCTTAACACCATTTTTTAAAGGTATCCAAGTAGCTGGAGAAAGTCATAGGATTATATTTTGTCATGAAATAAGAAACATTCTTGAATCTTAAATAAGAGACATTTAATGCTATAACCTTTTGATGTCTAGCAGGTCATTTTGCATATACTATGGACTTTGGGAAATGTACTTATCTTGCTCTTTATTTATTTGCAATTTAAATGTTTTACCAGAAGCCTGGTGGGGAAGAGTGATGCACAGAATAAGTCATCCTCAAAAGAGATATGTAAAAAGAAAGACAAATCTTGCATAATTCTGCTCTGTTCTATTCTAATACAGAATTGCTATGCCCATCACACATGTCTTTATTTTGTTTTTATATGATTTTTATTTTTTTCCATTATAGTTGATTTACAGTACTACATATGTCTTTAAACACAAGTTCTATAAAAGACTAATAAGATAATTGTAAAAACTTTGAATTTAAAGTCATGAAATCTAAGATATCCTTGATTGAGTGACAGAAATATTCGTCTACAGGAGTTCCCTTCATTGCACAGCTGTTAACGAAACCAACTAATATCTATGAGGATTTGAGTTTGATCCCTGGCCTCGCTCAGTGGGTTGGGGATCCAGGATTGCCATGAGCTGTAGTGTGGGATGCAGATGCAGCTCAGGTCCCACATTGCTGTGGCTGTAGTGTAGGCCGGCAGCTACAGCTCTGATTCAACCCCTAGCCTGGGAAATTCCATATGCCACAGGTGCCTGCATCCATCCTCAAGGATACTAGGTGGATTTGTCTTTGCTGCACCACACAGGAACCCCCTAGAATCATAAAATTTTTCATGTTCATTTGCCATTAGAGCCAAAGACTACCATTTTTTGTTACTTTGCTTGTTTTGTTTTTTTATGAGCTGAACAAGAAAAAGAATTTGAGTTTCTCTTGTAAATCCAAGAAGAACCTAGGATACTTTCTGATTATAAGCCAATATTCTCTAAAGTCACAGTCAAACAGTCAAGCGTTTTGCCTTTTCACTAATGCAGTTATTAATCACTATAGTCTAGGGCTGAAGAGTATCTGGATCTGCTTCTGGAAGCTTTCCCAAGGATGTGTAATCAGAAAATCATATAGCTAGACCCAAGTTAAGTGGTAAGTAGTGGTGTCACTGCTGGTTGGGTGTTCTGCTGGTTTTGCCTTTTAAAGCAATCACTTTGCAGATAAAGGCAGGTTAGAAGTGAACAGGTGGGGGTGGACCATTTAATCCATAACCACATTATGCTAAAATTTGATAATAATTGGCTTCACTATGTTTCTTCTGCCCATCTCTGCCAATGTTCTCCATTCTTATCCTTCATCTTAAGCTCTGAAATACCATTTTTGAGCCAAATCCTCTCATCCTCTTTTAACTCTTTTTTTTTTTTTAGAGAAGTTTTAAGTTCACAGCAATACTGAACATAAGGTACAAGATTTCCTGTATATCCTCCCCCTACATGCATAGCTTGCTGCATTATTATTATTATTATTATTATTATTATTATTATTATTATGCTCTTTTTTAGGGCCACAGCTGCAACACATGGGAGTTCCCAGGCTAGCGGTCAAATCAGAGCTGCAGCTGCCAGCCTACACCACAGCCACAGCAACGCAGGATCCAAGCTCATCTGTGACCAACACCACAGCCCCTGGCAACACCGGATCCTTAACCCACTAAATGAGGCCAGGGATTGAATCCGTGTCCTCATGGATACTAGTTGGGTTCGTAACCCACTGAGCCACAACAGGAACTCCCGCTTGCAGCATCAGCAACATCTCCTGCCAGAGTGGCATATTTATTACAACTGATGAACCTATGATGACATGCCATTGTTACCCAAAGCCTACAGTTTACATTAAGGTTCACTCTTGCACTGTACAGTCTATAGATTTGAACAAATGTATGATGACATGTGTCCATAATTACAGTATCCTACAGAGTGATTTTATAGCCCTAAAAATCCACCTGTTCTTCCCTCCCTCCTTCCTAACTCCAGGCACTCTGATCTTTTTACCGACTCCACAGTTCTGAACATTTTGTTTCTGTCTTGCCTGTAAGTGAATCTTATTTAAATATCGAATCCCTCAATTTCTTGTTTTTCTCCATTTTATTGTCTTATGACAGTTTAAACTGCAATCACCAAACAATCTAGATCCCATGGCCAATGACTTCTACTTGTCTTTCGCAGAACCATCAGATCCAGATCTCCTTGTCTTTTTCCATGCTTGCTCAACCACTAGGCAATTTAGTGCCAGTCGGATCACTGCTTTCCTTTGCCAGCTTCAGAGGGGTGCCATGCTTTTATTATTTGTGGAGGCGGACCTCCAGGTAGGAATCTAGAGATGAAGTTCTTCCCAGACAGGCTATATTCTGGTGAAGTCTTCTGGATCAGCTAGGTACCTGCCTCCAGTTTCCAAAGCTGGCCTACCAACATCAAACTCAAACTCAGATGGTCTGTCTTGCTCTGCTTCTAATGCTTGTACAGATTTGATCTGACACCTACTGGCTTATCCTAGTGTCTTACAACCATACCAGGCAATCCCTCCTTTTTTTTTTTTTGCATCCTACTCGTGGATTCTCAGAAGCTAACCTTAGCCTATTTGGTTTTGGCTTCCCTGTTGCCTTGATTTATAGTTTAAAGTCACCTTGCCTCATGAAATTAAAATATGATAGCCTCTCACAGATTGGTTGGTGCTAAAAGGAAAAAAATGCATAATTATGAGAATTAGTGTCTGCACATGTGAAATGGGCTTCAGGCAGACCTGAAATATGAGTTTGCTAAACAATAGCTTTGCTGAGGAAATTGTCGTTAGATTTGTGCAATCTCATGGTTGAGAACTCTAGTTCTCAGGCAGGAATGTATTACTGTCTTTCTGGTAGACAGTCACAATTAGATGGAGGACTGGGCAAGGGGAATTTAAACCCTGTAACAAATATAGAAAACACAAGCTTCTTTAACTGGTAGGATCCTCATTCTGTGTAGATTATGTTATCAGTAGTATTTTGCTCTTTGAGAATGTGGGGACTTGGTTACCATCATATTGTCTGTTGTTTTGTGTAAATGTGTTTGTTTTCATATTTTTAATAAGCAAATTATGTAGATTTTAATTGTGCCTTTGGGTTTTTTCCTGCCCATAACACCATCATTCTATTTAATGACAAGCACATAATGTGTTTTTGGTTTTTAAATTCAAGCTCAGAGCTTCAGAACACTTTTTTTCACTTCTTGCCGGCCCCTTCTTCCAACACCACTATTGTCAGCTTCCTAATGAGCCTTAGCTCATTAATAGTCCAGGTAACTTGAATTTGTATTTATGGTTACATCATGTTGGTGTTGTTTATATGTCTAGTCTACTAGAAGCTGAACTTTTCAAAAGAAAGAACCCTACCTTTGCTCAGCTTTCTCACTCCAATGTCTAGAGAATAATTAAACGTGTAAAAATTAGTCAGCATTCTATTAGATCTTCCTATTTTAATGCCACCTATTTAGTATTATTGGAAGGTCAAGCATATTTATATTTATATTCCTTTGCCATTTGAGACTTAATAGAGTCATATGTTATGATTGGAAGACTTTCTTTATAAATAACATAGCTAACACATATGGGCAAAGCTGCAGTGCCAGGGTGCAAGTGACAGGGAACTTGAAGTCAGAGGACTAAGTTCCAGTCCTGTTCATTGGCTGTGTGGCCTCAGCAAAGAACGATTTAAATTGCCTGTGCTTCAGCTTCCTTATCTCCAGAATGACGAAGGTGAATTAGAACTCATTTGCTTCTAGTTCTGTTAATGTTCTGATTTGTTCATACTGAAAGAAAACGTGTTTTGACTGCATTCTCTTTCTGTTCTCCAAGTTTCCTGCCTAGTAAACACCAAATTTACTAGTAAAAACCAAATTCTATGTACTCACTCCTTTCCATTATTGCTGTTTATTTTGAACAAAACTTGAAAGCCTCACTAAACAATAGTGGGGTTAGGAATTCTTTTGTGGTGCAGTGGGTTAAGGATCTAGCATTGTCACCCGCTGCGGGGGCACAGGTTTGATCCCTGGCCCAGGAACTTCCACATGCCACAGGCATAGCCAAAAAAAAGGAAAAAAAGAATGGTGGGTTTTACATGTATATTATGTACACACACACATATATATTGTGTACACATGTATATATGTATAATTAACAGTTTTTATATATTTCAAATATTTTCTGTCAATGACAATTTTATTAAAAGTATTTTTTTTGGTCTTTTTGCCTTTTTAGGGTCACACTCATGGCATATGGAGGTTTCCAGGCTATGGGTCCAATTAGAGTGCAGCCACCAGCCTACGCCAAAGCAACACAGGATCCGAGCCACATCAGCTCATGACAATGCTGGATCCTTAACCCACTGAGTGAGGCCAGGGATCGAACCCATGTTCTCATGGATGCTAGTCAGGTTCACTAACCGCTGAGCCACAATGGGAACTTCAAGATTTTCTTTTCTTTTCATGAGATGAGGTGTATTGAGTCCATACTTAAACTTTCCAGATAAACCCAAAATGTATCAAAATTTACTAGTCTACAAAACTCAGTGTTTCTAATCTCCACTGGTTAAAAAAGCCTACATTGCTAAAACGTGTGAACAAAATTCATGGTAATTTTCATTTTTCCTGACACTAATGTTTTTGGTTACGTCATCCGATACCAGTCACTTCTATTCTCTCCAAGACAGCTCTTCATCTTTAAAATGGAGGAGGGTATAAGTCACATGAGTGTTAGGAGGGTTAAGCAATGCATTAAGTGTTAAAGCAATATGAAAACTAAGCATGAAGGAAACAATTCATTATTGTTTTGAAATATTTATATCAAAACTCTTAAATTTTACTACTTTGCTTAGTCACAAATAATGTATTAAGATACACACACACACACACACACACACACACACACACACACATCCAACGTGACTCACTGACTCTACTACAAAGCTACAGTCATTCAAATAGTATGGTATTGGCACAAAAACATAAATATAGATCAATGGAACAGGATAGAAAGCCCAGAAATAAACTCAAGCGCCTATGGTCAATTAATCTAAAACAAAGGCAAGAATATACAGTGGAGAGAAGACAGTCTCTTGAATAAGTGGTGCTGGGAAAACTGGACAACTATATGCAAAAGAATGAAATTAGAACACTTTCTAACACCATACACAAAAATAAACTCAAAATGGATTAAAGATCTAAATGTAATACTGAATACTATAAAACTCTCAGAGGAAAACATAGGCCAAACACTCTCTGACATAAACTGCAGCAGTATCTCCTCAGATCTACCTCCTAGAGCAATGACATAAAAACAAAAATAAACAAATAGTACCTAATTAAACTTAATAGTTTTGTACAGCAAAGGAAACCATAAACAAAACAAAAGGACAACCCATAGAATGGTAACATGTATTTCCAAATGAAGCAACAGACAAGAGGTTAATCTCCAAAATACACAAATATTTCCTGCAGATCAATATCAAAAAAACAAATCCCAAACAAAAAAAATGGGCAGAAGATCTAAGTAAGTATTTCTCCAAAGAAGACATAAAGATGTCCAAAAAACACATGAAAATATGCTTAACATCACTAATTATTAAAGAAATGCAAATCAAAACAAATGAAGTACCCTTACACCAGCCAGAATGTCATCATTAAAGTCTACAAACAATAAAGGCCGGAGAGAGTGTGGAGAAAAAGGAACTCCTTTATACAGTTGGTGGGAATAAATTGGTGCGACCACTATGGAAAACAGTATGGATCAACCAATGGGACCTAATCAAGCTGACAAGCTTTTGCACAGCAAAGGAAACCAAAAAGAAAAC